>JARACY010000334.1:0-103761 GCA_029255725.1 Scrobipalpa atriplicella
ATTATGGCTGGTTGTGGGTTGTGGAGATAAATTTTTAATTAGCATTTAAGATCTTATAAGGAGAAGCTTCTAATACAGTAAGCGATGATTACTTATAGTTCAGTTTTATTAGTTACTTCATGAGCAGTTTGAACAAGAAAATTCCATCATCATCTTAGCGATTTTGTGGCAAAATGTAGCGAATGAAGACCGTATAATGATTCATGTTCCAATAACTGGTGAATTACTCGCCGAAATAACAGTAGCGAGGTAGTTAGCCCTGGCGGGGTGAACGAGGCGGGTGCGTAGTGTTACCAGCACCACCTTAGCGATTTTGTCGCAAAATGTAGCGAATTTAACAAGATTTTTGGCGATATGAAACCTGAAGTTCAATTGTTTATCTAATGGAGGATGAGAAAATTTCGACTTCCACAGACCATGAACTTATTGTTTATGTTTATTAATAATTGTATGAAGAACTTAATGATTCGAATTATCTAATAACTGGTGAATTACTCGCCAAAGTAACGGTAGCGAGTTCCAATACCAGATGGCATATGAATGAGTGTAATGTAATGACTAATGAACAATGAACTATAATACCAGTCAGAGTCAGAGACCTGTAAGGCGCTTTTAAAAACTCCAACATCATCATTCATTGGGTCCTTCGTGTAGTGGACTCTACAATCCACTTTAAAGAAAAGGAAGACTAAATATTAATTAATTAAAAAAAGTTATGACTGGAAATTAAAAGAAAGTTTGGCAACACCGTGTTTCTGGTTTGCGGAAACGCCGGCACAGACAGCGGGCTCAGACAACAGAGGCGCGGGCCATCAATTTTACGGTCGCCGACGGGACAATGTCCTCGACACGACTCGCGGAGCAGCCAGAACCAGAAGCCACCATTTTGCAAAAACACTACAATGTCGATGTGCCACGTGCAAGAATTTCGATAATTCGAAGTATTGCACATTCTTTTCATTTTACTTGATTTGGATGAAATACTTGTTTGATGTATTTTTACACAGTGTAACAGTATATAGTACATATAAATGAGGATCTCGTATTCAGCACATAATTCTGCCGCTTGTCAATTTTGTGTGAAAGAAACAAATTATGCATCATGTTTTGAGTTACAATAGGCTCTATATTATGTTTCTGATAAGATAAGTCGTAAGAAAAAAATTATAAATTAGATCACACATTAAAGTTTGTTGAAGAAAATCACATCACATTCAAGAAATTAATTAGCACTTTTCCGGAGTAGCAATTCAACCGTGGTATAACATCAAATCAAACTCTTCCGCGTTGCAACGAAATAATGAATAGTCTGCAAAACCAGTGAGTCACACGCGTGTTGCGCTTGCGCCGGTGTCGGTTCATTGTCGTCATAACAAATGTAGGTTAAAAAGACGCATTTCTGCAATTATGTTAATAGTTCATCGTGTATTGTCTTTTGCTTTAGAGGTTCTTTAAAGCTATTTTCTTTCTCGAAATCTTTAGTTGCATCTTGTTTTAACTCAGATGTGTTGTACATATTTGTATTCTGGTTCACAATGCAAGAATTGATGTTAGGTATATTTTGTTATTTACTCTTTGTGTAGAATGGCTTATTGTCGGCAGCGCAACTGTTAGCAGTTACGATTGCAGAATCTTTATGAACAATTACCGTGGTCAAGTTTCACGAAATTTCACAAAAGTTCCTAAGATATTTTATCAAGCCCATTCCTTCCAAATCGTGTCACAGGTCAATAACATGACACACCTCACGAACAGCATGGTAATAGATAAGTACTGACAGGAAAGCTACGTTACAACACGCTTGTATTACATAATGTCGTAAACATATAAGTACTACGTACTCCTACTTGGACTATACTGTAAGGTTTCACTCGGAATTTAAACGGTTATGTTCAGAAACAAATTCGTTTAAACTCGAGTCAATGGTTATGTTGTTATGGTTATAATAGTTGGTTGTTGTTGAGTGAAAGTTAGTCTTTAGGTTTGATAACAGTACCAATCAAATAAATGGTCATCACTTTTTGCCTTGTTATAGTTAATATACCTCCGACTTTATGAATCACATTTACCGTTCCAATAGGTATAATTGTTAAGCCATGTGTTGAAGCTAAATGATCGTACTCATTTGTTAAAGACATGTTACAAAAAACAGGAAGTATGATGATACAATCAATATTTTCTCCCATAAAGTAGAGGCATTTTTTAACTATCTGCGTCATTAAGCTGCATCCTATCAGTGCAACGCAATCAGGGCTCAGCACGGAACGCCTGATCTCTTCAAGTATGCG
This sequence comes from Scrobipalpa atriplicella, assembly GCA_029255725.1. Classification (NCBI taxonomy): domain Eukaryota; kingdom Metazoa; phylum Arthropoda; class Insecta; order Lepidoptera; family Gelechiidae; genus Scrobipalpa; species Scrobipalpa atriplicella. The sequence continues at coordinate 2,289 of JARACY010000334.1, forward strand.
GTGACTCAGCCTATGACTCAATGTGGGAGAGCAAAATCAAATAAAAATTGTGTTTGGGAATGTAAGAGTAAGACCTCGGCCTTGTTTGACCCACGTGGGAGATCAATGACATCTTCTAAAGTTACAGAAGTTCAATAGCGCTAATGATATTAATACACATCAACATTGTAATCTTTCACTTATTATGGATGTGTATTTTTGACATTTGCATGATGATGTGAAGTATGACTTCAAGTGTGCCAAATTTCTCTTCGTACTCATTGGACTATTTGTTAGCCAATGGACTAAATAAGAAAGAGAAAGTCTGTTTGCAGATGCTTGTTCTAAAAATATAACGGATTATATTTTTTCTTTAGTTCTCGAAATTGCATTTTCCATACACGACATATGTTCGGCTCCACACGCCAATAAAAGCTCTCGGAGCTTTGCACCTGCGTCCGTCCCACTCGCACGCGCTAATCCAGCTGTTGCGTTGGCGCATGCCCACGATCATTCCGAATGAGAGATGCACTGTCTCCATATGTCGTCGACTGATATCCCCCACAAAACTTTGCTTTTGCTTTATGACTCTACTGACAGATAACGCATGCTTCTGTAGAGTTTTGTTCTTGTTACTCATTGCTGGCGCTTGGCTGTTGTCATGCTCATAATCCTTTTTCATTGTCTGTCGAGAGATGAGATTCTGAAGATGATTGTTAAAACAAGAGCCATTCTTTTTCATTAATGGATACAGCCGACACAAAATGTAGAGATAAAACATCTAATTGTTCCACGCCCGCCGTCGCTGACCAGTCAATTTAAGACTCAGATTAATCAATCGAATTGTAGAGGTATCGAGTTCGAATTAAAGGCTGACTATCCGAATGATGATCTCACCGGTCGTCAATCTTGACAATGCAAAGCAAGGGACCGGTCGGTCGCGGGGCGAGGCGCGAGGCTGGCGGGACGGGACGGGGTCTACATGCAGGGTTTCTGCGATTCACCGAGCGCTCGCGTACGGCCGCAGTCCCCCAGTCAGTCCGACGGTAAATGCCGCTCCATGCGCGGCGCGCGCGCGCCTCCTCACACCGACAACTGTCACATTCCACAAATTGAATCTAGTCAAATTTAAAAAAAAAATGTGCTAATCCTTATCAAGGATATCAGTGTCAGTGCAAAATCACAAAAAGTGCAACAGTTTTGTAATCGTTACATGCTACGGTCCAAAGAACAATGCTGTGGGAAAAAATAACGTTCAGCTGGCATCGGCAGTCGTTCCCAGCTACCTACCTAACCTCTCTCCCCCCGCCGGGTGCCGGGTTCAATGCGCCTCTCTGCGTTTATTCATCGTTTGTGGGAAAAGTTGACCCCCCGTTTTAAAAATTATTGTTAACGAATTCACACGATCAGTGGATTGACTACCGCATCTTAAAGGAGCAGATTTTAAAATTCAAAATGGTGCTGATGTTGGAGATTTTTGTGAAATATTTGGAATAGATTTCTTGCGATTAAATACTATCGGTGACTTAATTAATGTAATTTCAAGATTCAGTGATCATTAAATTAATAGTGAATGAGGCACCTGTAAAAAAACAGTGTTCTAACGAAAGACATCAAGGTTGACATTCCAAATCTGAATTATTTATTTTGAGCTTTGCCATGTTTACCGAGTTTCAACATCGTCGAAATTATTATCTTATTTTGCTGCGGATAGTGTTCTTTATCAGAAGAGGACAATACTCTAAAATAGGGTAACGTGTGTCGCGCACATGAATGAAGTTTAGTAACCGTTACGTTTAAATTACCTATTTCCGTTGGAATTCTGTGAATTATGGAAACCGAATTGTGAATAGTGGTTTAATAGTGGATATGTGTAGTTTGTGACGTGTTCAATTGAAAATCTCGTGGATTTCCTTCACAATGGGCAACCAAGGCTCGTCTCCGCACGAGCCCCTGGATCGCATCCAGACTCAAAATGGACAAACCGACCTCAAAATGGTTCGACACTTTTGATTACCTACGCCTAATTTGATATTCATTACTCAACGCACACTGAGTCATTGCATGCCTATGGTCTTCGCTTATTGTTTGTACAAACCTGGCACGAGTTTAAAGCTAGTCTACGATCAATCGCTAGACCGGTTATACTTGTTCTAAGCTGATATTGTGAGGCCGAAAATTTCAACGGTCTTATCGCACATTCCTGTCTGTATTCTATTTTAATTCTCTCACTGATAAGGTTTTCGAACCTCAAAGATAACTTCTGCAGTACCTAACTTAAGCAACAAAACAACTTTATCGCCTTTGTTTCCCCACAAGCAAATTCAACTGAATGATTCAAATCCTTCCTTGAAGTTGGGATTTAAAATATTACCCATTCATTTTATAGCCGTTTTCCTTGTGCATTCTAATGAGTGGGTGCTGACGGCTGATCATACTGATGAGCTAACTTATGTATCTTATTGACGTCAGCAATAAATTATAGTATCTATTTATACAATTTAAGAAGGTGATGCCTTCCTCAGGTACTATAGTCGTCAGGTACGATAGGCACATAGAAATGCTTTTGTCACAACTATTTAAGAATAAAATGATGTTCAGCAGCTCTTGTTTAAAGAACAGGAACAGCTGATGAAACTTAATTCATCCCAATTATGAAATGAGATAAACGAATTAACTTCACAGCTGGCGTTTATTTTGTAAACACGACTGCAGAGAAATTATTTGTCTGGTTTCTGATGAAAATATGGGTCAAGAGCGGAACGTACTAAACAACCTATCAACTCCCAGACACCGCCCACTATTACGAGTGCGTACTATTCAATTTATATTGGATCTTCTCGAAGCGTGTGATAGTAATTTCGTTCGAGAGAATCGTGAAGATTGACGCCCCTAAAGTACCTACTTTTATATTTCGTGATATTGATTTGCAGAATAAAATAACACTTCCGAATAACCTTGCTGTATCATCCTATTGTTCGCTGCCTTTTGACAATGCCGAAGGTTTCGCTAAACGAAACTCAAAATTCAATTCACGTTTCCCTTAGGATCTTCAAATGCGCTATTCATATTACTTACATTACAAAGGATTCTTTGAGTTTAGGCTTTCTAGTCTCGTGGGTGTTGTCCATTATGTTTCATGACAATATTGCTACATTAATACTGTTTACTTAGGCTTTACTTGTTTTCTTCGTCTTACTTCGCAATAAAGTAATAATCTGCGTAAGCAGGTTTGATGTGTTGGTTAATAAGTTTTTGTATGAGTTCGGTAAAAAAGCAATCTGATACGAAGCTAGTTTTTGTTTTGTGTTTTTAACTTTAAGTATTAAAAAATCAGCTTTATAAGAAACTAGCTATATTTACTTGCATTATAAATTCTTCTTCTACAATGGTGATGCGAATATCTTGAGTAAGCACAAATTTAGCGTTGCATCGCTAATACCGTGTGAAATTTTCATTGTCACCCTTGACCATATGCTAAGTGCTCAGCTTGGCATGACGGCATATGTCCAACAATCTCCTGATTATACTCACTATCATTACTATCATCACAATTTGAGGGGGTTCATTCAAACGCGTCACGAATGAACGCTCTTAATAACCACTTATCGGAGATTTATCATGCACTTATGCATCTGCTTGATATGCCAGTGAATGTGGTTCTCATCTGGCAGGATGAACTCTAGTTATTGCTCTTGTATATTGTTTATATTAATATGGTCATAAATCTTGAGTGGCAGTGAGTGAAGGCATATGCATCGACCACGTGCCCTGAACACTTGCATTGGGATATAAATAAACTGCACGCTTTTGTTCTCCAGAATTAATGGGGACTTGGTTCGGACGGAAATAGATTTCATGACGCCCAGCCCAGCTTGCTAGTTTCTGTACAAATCAGCTGCTCTTAATATAATGCTTATTTTAAGCTATATTATGAGTATGACTATACTGCTATAATAACCGTATGTAGGACTTAGAGTAGGACCCCTACATGGTTTCCTCCCTAAGAGTACATACATATTTTCCATTTGCATCCCACGCTTGACAGGCGGATCGGCTAGATACGAGTAGTATGGATAGAAATTCACAGGGAACTCTGTTGCTGCTTATTCTCTGGATTTATCCGTCAGTAACCTGACTTAGCACAATAATGATGGTGATTCACATCATGCACCATTTTAACTTTATAATTTAAAATGCAATGGATGTGTAATGGAAATTTAATATTTTTGATATGAATATGATAATCAGAGCGCACGCACTGATTACGTCTGTTACTCATCCGTTTGCCATACCTTATTTAAAATCTGGCCTTCTATACCAACTGCACCATTTCGTAATCATTCATGGTTCGTTTGCTGTATAACTGTGCGGGGAAATAGGTAGATCCTTAATTAGATAAATGACCTGGTTTCCCGCATCTAGCTCTAGAACTGCACTTGGGCGAATACATATATGTAGACTTGGTATCAAACGAGTCACACATGCTTCAAGTTATCCATATTTAGGCAGGTCGACCGAAGACATAACAGCAAATTGAGGGAAATTTGACCAGTTATTCTCCGAAATGCTTGCTTATGCGTTGCTAAGTCAACTAGCAAGCAAACATATTTATCTTCACATTACTTTTTCGGTCACCCCTTTATATAAATACCAAAACACGTGTTGTTTTTGTATTATCGTGTGAACATTCTGTGTTGACATGTCTTGAAACTTGATAATCACTATGCATACACGTGTTTTCCTCACTTTTCCCCAAGCTGGCGCAGTAGTCGAATGCCACACAGATTTCGTTTCATAGTTGCCTAAACGCTTGCGTCACTTCACTTACCACTACCACACTTGGTTATCTGATTAAAGAAATACTAGCGTTTTATGGGCGATATCTTATCTGTTTATGTATTTATTACAATACTTTAATATCTCTCAAATTTGTGGCTTTAAGCGTAGATAAGTTACTACGCGGTGAGGCGTTGACTGCATTGCCTGCAGTGACGTAAATTTTTAATACTTTTGTCCCATCGTAAACTATATCACTGGCAGTGAACTTTCCTGTTACAGTGTTTACTTTGCTACGTAAACACGTGGACATAATATCCACAACTATTTATTCAAGGTTGGCTGATTAAAATTCTAATTTATGTTTTGAGTCTGCGTCTTGATTGCAAGGTAAATACGATTTCATGGATGACTGTTTTTATTCGTATGTTTGAAAAGTGTGAAAGTAACTCTTTCTTTCTTCGATGTTTACATATTCAGTTATACCTGTTAGTCAGTGTTGTTTGTTTTTAATGCCGCACGTGGCTTTCCAATATCCTCCTTTGATATCAATACCGACATTCATGATAAGATAATATGTTTATCCTATTGCATTTATCGGATATCTAAAGATAGATATTGGATATCAAGGTTAGTTCTCTCCATCCAAAACTCTTTTCCTGGAACAAGTACCTATACCGTCTACGCAGAATGGTCAATATAGATTCACATTCCCAATAGTTCCCAGAAAGCTCGATTGACTCGTGACGTGATGCGCTGTTTCTGATTATTTACCTAATTCGAAGTGTTGATGCTTCCTACAACCGATATACAACTCTCACGATCGATAAAGTGGGTTGCTGATTGTTGCTGCGATTATCTTTTCACTGTATCTATAAGTAGAATGAAATTGATATTTCTGGTGTGTAATGGATGATCAATGATCAGAGCAAAGATAGGTAAATGAATTGATAACGACATCGATCAGTTTTGAAATGGATTTTGCTTCGCATCGCGTTATGACTCAGTATCTGCTTTTAACTCATTAATAAATGTGCATAGACCTGCATAGACGTTGTTTGCTGACCTCTTGCCTTTCTTTGTCTGCAGAAGTCGTCGGTGCGCAGCTCGTTTCGGCGTGCGCGCGCAGGCGGTGCGCTGTCGCCGCCGCGCGCCGGCATGGAGCGCCTACGACGATCATTCCGAGAGTCCTTTCGCCGACGCAAGGGCAGCCCGCCGGAATCCGCCCGTCCACACCAGTGGCACGCCGACGAAGCGGCCGTCAGAGCAGGGACATGCACCTTCCCTGTGAAATACCTTGGCTGCGTCGAAGTCTTCGAGTCGCGGGGGATGCAAGTGTGCGAGGAGGCGCTGAAGTTACTTAGGGTGAGTTGGAACTGTGCTTTATCTAGACCTATCTAATCGACCGATCATACCGCCAACGAAGCGGCCGTCAGAGCAGGGACATGGACCTTCCCTCTCAAGTATCTTGGCTTGAGTTTTTGGAGGTTAATCTTGACGGCATGTCAGCTGGTGTATACCAACATCAGTGAGTATGCTCATGACGAAACTTAACTGCTGGTTCCCTAAAATTTTGCTTACGAAATAAAGTGACCGTAAAAGATATCTGGACTGTTTTAATCTTGTGTAATGTGTTAAAGTGTTAGTGTTACCGTATCGTCAATGTCAGTGTGGGAGGAAGTGCTAGATGAAGCTACGTATTTAGTGGTTTACCAGTATTTGTAAACAGCATAATTATAATGACCTAATAACTAACAATCCTTCCTCATATGTATCAAGCAGGCAAAATGGGTGAAAATAGGTAACCGCAAAAATCACTCACCTTGCGATATGGTAATGCGTCAAAACGTGACAAATCCAGTGACGACAAAATTAAAATAGCACCTTTTCCTCTTATACGTGGTGCCAGTCACACCTAATATCCTTAAAGAGTAATATATCCCGTTCAGCAAGTCACTGGGTAGTTGTACGATTTCCTTATAAATCGACTACTGACGTGACGCAATTTTCTCTATGCACCTTATTGCTAACATGTCCAAGAAAGTGAAAATGGTGAAAGTAAAATTTTACATTTATGAATAGCCTAAGAGTTATTCTTCAGTCGCTTTCAAAGGTGCTAAACGGTGAGCTTTAAAGTCTATACCAAGTCTTCAAGTATTGTATGTGGTTTTAATTTTCATGAGGTACTCAAATTAAAATTATAATACTAGTATAACCGGCTGGTACTATATTTATTCTGCTTTTTATTGATTTCGAGCTAAATGTACGTAGGTACGTTGCTACCATCTGTTGCGTTAATATTATCATTAAAACCAAAATCTTTAAAGACCTTATTTTAAGTTGGCAGAGCTTATGGAGTTTTGTCAATCAGGAAGTCACGAATTTTAAAGACCGCTCCTGGCAAAAATTATCTTAAAACACAATGATAAAAGATTTTTTGTTATAATTTTGCAATATCTATTACAGAATTCCCGGCGGAGACCCGTACGAGCAGTGCTACACGTCAGCGGCGATGGATTACGAGTGGTAGAAGAGGAGACCAAGGGTCTGATAGTGGATCAGACCATCGAGAAGGTGTCCTTTTGTGCGCCGGACAGGAACCACGAGAGAGGGTTCAGGTGAGCACTTATAAAGATATACGGACTGTAAGTAAGGGACAGCTTTCCGCAAACTGATACGGGTTGTTCAGTCAACGAAACTGAACAACTTTCATAAGAAAATTCTTTCAGGAAATGAAAAAAAAAACTGATAAATTGTTTGATCATTTTGTATGGGGAAGCAAATTGTTTTTTAATTTCCGAAAAGAATTTCCTGGTGAAAAAAGACCAGTTTCGTTGACTGAACAACCTCTATCAGTTTGCGGGTAGCTATCCCTTACACCCAGTAGTCCCAGGGATGTTGAGAAGTAACAGCGTTGATGTGCACATGTGAGATTAGATAATAAACGATCGGTTCTTCCCCTATTCAGGAGTTTCGGTACCTACGCTCGGAAGTTCAAAACCTAATGTCTACTGTCGTGCAGCTAATATGGAGTGCCTGGGGTGTGGAAGTGATTTGATGGGGTCTAGTCTCCTAAGTTCGCTATGGTCCTGTGTTCCATAGTTGGTGTAGGAATGCCAATGCTTTTGGCGAGCTCTCTTCATAGCGATCTCCTTCACCGACAGATCTCGGTCACTTTTTTTTACAACTTACTTACTTTAAAATATTCCGCTAAAAATAATCTGCTACAGATAAAGGCTGTTATAATTTTAATATTCCGACACGAAGTCATTTAGAAGAATGAGGTTCAGTTCAGATGACCTACAGATACGATTCAGACAGCTCTCAGACTATGTTGTTCAGTACGCCAAACATAAATGCGGGTTGCTTAACTTTATCATGCAAATACACATTACAATACGAATGTAGAGCATAAACCACCATTACCAACAAGCCAGTATCACAGGTAATTTTAGTTTGAAAGCCCCTCAGTCATATTTGAGAGACCTGCATAAAAGAATTGCTTCGAACAAAAGAGTACTATACTTATTAATCACAAGGTCGAAATGTTTGAATGCATGTAAGGCAAGTAGTCATTTTATACAAAAACACTAAAGAGTTTCAAACAATATATGGGGTGTAAGGGACAGCGTACCAGAAACTGATAGGGGTTGCTCAGTCAACGAAACTGAACAACTTTCACCAGGAATTTCTTTCAGGAAATAAAAAATAAATCACTTTCCCGTACAAAATGAAATCGATCAGAAAAAATGTATGGGAAGTCAATTTCTTTCTTTCAATTTCTGTAAGAATTTTCGGCTGAAAGTCGTTCAGTTTCGTCAGGTCAATCAGTTTCTGGTATGTTGCCCCTTACACCCGGTATACAAACAAGTTGCTAAGTTTAAACTGAAGTTGAAGGTTTACAAGTAAATAATGACCGTAAATTACCTTACAGGTAATGGTTGAAGTTAATACTTAGTTACTAACTCGACGTAGGTAAATTGTCCTAGTAAAAACTCAACGAAGACATTGCCTGTAATAATGTTACGTCAAAGCCTGCACGTCAAATCGCTTCATATCCTCTACGACTCGTTATGTTATGTCCAGTAGGGCTAGCACGTAAGTTATGTACGTGTTATGTACAACGTAGATCTTCACGTAACCGTGCGGTTGCGATACATAAGGTCGACCAACGATAGAGCGATTCACTCTTGATCGACAACTGTAGGTCGACTCACTTTAGCAACATCATTATTGATCGATGCGACTTTATTTAGGTGACAAGCGACACGCGACATAGTATAGGGTGAATGACTAGCACATTCACTACCTTTAGTTTTGAGCATCGTCCACTGTTAAATACATCACCTAACACATAGATATTCGATTGAAATAAATAGAAAAATTAGATACAGGACCAGAACATCACAATATATTTTTCTTTGACGATTTTCACGAAAGTTACAGATAGAAAACTGTCAGGTCAAGGCAGGCCAAATAGCGGTAAGACGTCATTAAGTCGATGTTCGTATAAATCATTGTATTGTTTGTTGAAAGATAGAAGGAATCACATTTTAGTTTAATGTATGAGTATGAATCACGTAGCTGTAGCTGTAGCACTGCTGAGAGTTTTTTTCAAGGCACCGAAATGTCTTTGGTTTTCACGGTTGTACCTTTTCATCTATCGTCACTGCTAAAATTCCCGAACTGGTCATAATTGGCAGAAAGGTAAACGGACAACATTTTTTGAAATATGTGGCTGCAATATTGGCAACTATTGCCCGGCCATCACAAAAATATTTTATTGCAATTGATTTCCCAGCAATTTATGGTTGGGACATGTGTTGCATGGTGTTGCTTGCAATGTTGCCGGTCACTGTATTGCAGCCACATATTGCTGTAAAATATTGCCCGTTTACAAGCACCTGAAGGACAAGAATATTTTATCTTCATCGCGTTTATAAAACGTGCTAGCCCTACTCATCACGATAAGTACGGGAGATGCGGAGATTAGCCGCGACGCATCCGGCTACATAATGATGGGATGCCGCCGCGTTTCGTGCAGGTCGTGTTAAAAATATAATTTCTTTGTGTCGGCGCTAACTTGTACACATTAGGGTAAAAATTAGCTGAATGAACTCTACATGTAATATAGCATAGCGAGCGACGGTATAGTCTGACAGTTTTATTCTTCAGCTATCGAGTAGGTTTAGGACACGAAAGACGATTCGATATGAACCCCGGTTTAAGAGTTTGTAAACGGGCTAATAGGACATGGTCAATGTAACGACTTATTTAGTTATTATAGAGAGCGACAATGTGCCCTCCGAAACACGGAATCATCTTTCTTGACAGACAATCAGGTGTCACCTTGCATTGCCCCAACCACACCCTAACCAAACTGGAGAAAAGCTCACAAAGTAATAAATTCATATTGCCTAAATACATACTTTTTGTTCTCTTCGTGGGAAAACAATTGACTACCTCAGGATCGAAAGCCCAAGGCTCTCCTCCGTGGCTGAGAACACATAAGTCGCTACAGAAGTAGTTTATTGTGGCTACATTAAGGCAATAATGAGTTGAGTTAACTCATTACATAGCGTACATTCTGTCAGTTTTATGGATGTCCTTGTCCGTCCATGAGAATCCGATTTACGCGTTGTTGTCCAAGTCCCGCAGTTCAAATGAACTTACTACATTCACTCACCTCCTGAACCGGTATTTCAAGAATCGACCTCACGCGACCACTGTGGTCCGTGGATAGAATGTACTAACTTTATTGACAGTTGAACAATAGTTGTCTTGAATATATTACAAAAGGTTTAAAGAACTTGCGAAATCTATCTATACTCTGTAGTGCAATAAGTTACATTATTATTAATCTATGCTTACATTTAAGCTTAGAGCAAGTCGGAAGGCCATCGCTGCTCTAAGCATTAAATTTAGGATATATTTGTATTTTTATTTTGTTTGTAATCAAGAAACGCTAACACTACTGGACATTTCAAAAAACTATATTATCCAGCTCCACGACCGTGTAAAAATATCTTATATCCACGGGAAATCTTATCAGACTGCCGCCAGCGAAACCGCTGCTAATTTGTAAAATAAATTATTCTAACCAGATTAGGTGGCCTTCAGCGATCCTTTTTTAAAATATTTTTTCTTTGACAAACGTTAAAGTCATATTTCCCTAGGTACTAAACTAACTACCTACAATAATTCGTTTTATTCCAGCTACATCTGTCGCGACGGCACGACGCGTCGATGGATGTGCCACGGTTTCCTAGCGTCGCGGGATTCAGGCGAGCGGTTATCCCACGCGGTCGGCTGTGCCTTTGCAGCCTGCTTAGAACGAAAACAACGCAGAGATAAAGAATGTGCTGTGTCTATGAGCATCGACGCTGCCAGCCATGCCTTCACGAGGCAAGGGTCTTTCCGGAAGTCAGGTCAGTACCTGATCACTCTGCTATTTCAATAGGATCTAGTAGGATAGTAGAAGGTGTTATAGGCTATTATAGCTATAGGTGGGCCGTATGCTTAGTTGCCACTGTTTAATATAAAAAAATAAAATAACTAAGTAAACTTTGAAAACCTGTAAGATCGGTCTATTGACCTGTCTTATGACAAATACCTACGACAGCATCCATATCCTTAGAATCAAAAATGTGCTGTGCCAACGTTTATATTGCAAGTTGGGTCAAATGTCTATTTGCACGTCACTATAATGTACGGAACACTTAAGTTCAGAATCGTGCCTAATCAATATTCCTAGCAATTTATGATTCGATATATTCACGATCGAATCCATGATTCGAGTTATTTGCGGAACATTATCGCAGCTTTTACGACTATTATTTTAATCGCCTTTATGCATGCATACGTAGAATCAAACCGTCTTTGGTAAACAGATTTTATGTTCCTCAATTCGGTGCTTTATTTAGTGTTTGATGTATAATTTATGCGTTCTAGTTAGTGTCCATTGCCGATCCAACTTGCCTTCTGTTACATACTGTTGATTTAGCCAGATTACACAAATTGTACAAAATCGTAAACATTTATTCTTTAAGATCCGAACAGCATACAAGAGCCTATTAAGCGCCGTCGATCTTCAAAGCAAACCAGTCCTGAAAGGCTGTTATTAGTATAGTCAGTATTTCTTTACTGCCTTCAATGTCTAGTGTTTTGGTCTTGGGCTTTCGATTTGTAGGTTGTGGGTTGGTTTCCCTGTTTTCAAAAAGTGGCTTGAATGACTTTAAGAATATTTTTTTCAAGCTGTCTCCGTCGCCTGATTATTATTAATAAATGTCCCTTGTGTTCAAGTATCGCGACTAACCATGTCCATCGTTATTGCAGGTATCCGCCGCGCGTCAGAAGCCGACGTATCAAATTCCATCGTTTCTCCACCAGCATCGGCGCCGCTGCCGAAGCCCGCGCCGCACAACCCGTTTGCGGTGGAGCGGCCGCACGCCGCGCCGCACCTGCTCGAACGCCAAGGCTCCTTCCGCGGCTTCACGCACCTCAACAACAGGTATGTGTCTCTTAATCTATTGTGTCTCCAATCTACCATGTCTCCGATCTACCGTGTCCCCAATTTAGCCTGTCTCCACTCTACAGTGTTCCTAATCTACCATGTCTCTTCAATCTACCGTGTGCCCAATCCACCCTGTCTCCAATCAACCGTGTCTCCAATCTACTCTGTCTTTAATCTACCATGACCCCAATCTACCGAGTCTCAATCTACCGAGTCACCAATCTAACCTCTCTCTTCTCATTTTGGGCTGGCTGTTTATTATTACTATTGGTGAGGGATAGGGACTGGTATTGTTTGAATGATATAAGGAACGTCTTGTTTTTTGGGGCTGTATATTGTATGTGTTGGTGAAGGATTGGTTAAGTTAAACACTACTCACTATAAGGAAACTTCTACTTTCGGCTGTATGTATGTATATGTACCTATTGGTGAGGGTATGGTGTTGGTATTGCAGCCCGGCGGCGGTGGAGCGGCCGCACGCCGCGCCGCACCTGCTGGAGCGCCAGGGCTCCTCGCAGGGCTTCGCACAGCTCAACAACAGGTCTGGCGTAGACCGCTGTTTAGTTGCATCGTGTGTGCGTAGTGCCTGCAACTTAGATTGTACCGTGCACGAATTATAGCGGGTGCATAGTGCCTACAACTTAGACAATACCGTGCACGAAATGGCTTCATTTAATTTGACTGGATTAACCTTTAGACCTTTTTGACAGCGGTCTCAAGGCTCCGCACAGCTCTACGAGGTCTGCAATAGATAGGCCGGTGCTGCCGTTTAGTTGCATCGTGCGTGTGTGCCCGCAATTTAGACTTTAACATGCACGAACTTAGACACTAACATGCACACTTTGGATGTTTATTAATTTAGGTTTAGCAGCGAGTTCCAAAATGCTCCACTTCATCAACGTGTGTGCCATACTCTGCAGCTTAGACTAATCGTTCACGAATTTGCTTTACTGTTGAAATGTTGCATTTATTTGACTAGACTAATTTTTTGACAGAGATTTTTAGACCTTGTGGATGTGGTTTTTTTTACGTTAGGCTCCACATGGTGCAACGATAGTTCTGCGTTGTCAGATCAAAATTTATTGCATATAGTGTGCTTTTTATTTAGTAGTAAAATTAATTTGCATGACTAATTGGCTGTATTTTAGTTATAAATTTATAAATAAAATTGGTTATTAAATTACCTTTAATAATATTAATCAGAGGCATAAGTGAGAAAACTCGTGTGCATGAATTAGCTGTAATGTATGAAAATAGAACTAGAAATACATTAACTACATGTCACGGAAATAATAAAGACTTCTTAAGAACCTGGTTGAGATATATCGTTAGATAAGCTTAGTATATTTTATGCAATAATATCAGTTGAAAATAAAACTACTAAACTACTAGACCTTTTTGTGGCATAACTTAGACTTTTTATAGCCTCCAATCTAATAATAGCACCTTATTTGCCTTGGGCTTGGCAATAGACGTTATAAAGACAAAAAATAATCATAATAGTTATATTTTAACGGTTATCAACTTATCACTTCTGCAAACAACTTCAATAAACACTAAAATATTTTGACAAGACAATAAAATTATAAAGTACCTATCTTAACGTAATAAAAATAATGATCAGACGATAATAATGTACTTAATTTGGACATTATTTTTTGTATCTGTATCATCTTTACCATACACATAAGATATATTCCATATCATAGTATTTTTAGGTTGTGATACCAGCGTATAATATCTTATGATACGTGAAGGTATCATTTTCATCAGTTTTTGATGTGATTGATAGATAGATAGATAAAGCGTTTATTTCATTGCTACAGACAGACACATAAACAGACACATGATGTGCTTTTTAGTGATCACTGCAAAGACAATAAAGCGGTTGACAGACTGGGAAACAGACCTGCCTGCTTTAGCGTGATTGTTTGTCGTTTAGCAAATCTGCTCCTCAGTGTGAGAGAGCCTCATAAAATAAGATGTTTTTTCAAGTTGTTGCTAACTAACATCGTACTTCAGCAATACTAACGTCAAGATGTCTTTCAGCTCGCCGTTCAAACGCCAGATGTCACTTCGCATCAGTGACTTGCCGTCCAACATGGAGCGGCAACGAATGGGGTTGAGCCTCGCGTCGCCGCCCCGCGCTCCCGCGCCCGCGCCCGCTCCCGCTCTTAACAACGCGCTCACTGACACCACACCCAACAACAATGATACACACAACAACACGCAGCCCGCTATTGAGGTAAGAAAGAGCATAGAACATATATCAGAGATAGGATAGTAAACGAATAAGATATTTGATTTAAATCAATACATTCCTATCTAAAATATCCCTCATTGTTAGGCCGACTCGGTGTAAATGGCTTAAATCAGCCACTGGCACTCTACGTATCCTGTTAGGCTATAGGCATGAATATTTTACATATGTAATGTTTATTTCCAGGATAAACCATCAGAGGACCCGGTAGCGGCGATGTGCCAGCAACTATCGATGGGGCTCCGCGCGCTCACGGAGACAGAAGAGCCGGTGACAGTAGCTCCGGTAGCCCCCGCGCCCGTGGCGGCCGCGCTGCCGCACCCCGACGCGTGGCTGGGCCGCGTGGCCGGCTCTAGGGCTCCGCCCCTGGGTGCTGCGGGCCGCGCCGCCTCCTACGCCGGACACTCCACCAACCCCTTCCTTACGCCCACCGCCACTCCATTGTAAACCAATCGGGGCCAAAAAGTTTGGTGAGAGAGTTGTTCTTTTCGTTGAAAATATTAAGAATACAAAATAGAATTATTTGCATCTTAATTGGCGAAAAAATTGAAAAATAACTATACCCTGTCAGTAAATAAAAAATCCTGCCATAGAGTTGGGCTTTACTCTATGGTAGGTCTTTTTAAAACCTGGCCAAGTTATAAATCGCAAATCGTTGAAGTTATTTGTGGATGATTGTACTTATTTCCGGAGCCGGCTCGTGCTCGTTTGGTGGTTATTTATAAATTGTGACGCACCGATTTCGGTTGTAGATGTATTATTATTGGGATTTCATCCCGATTTACCTAGAAGGAATTCGGTTAGTATTGGTTGGTGCTCAGCGGGCCGGATCTTGCCCGTGCAGTAGCAAAATTAGGGGAAAATTCAAGTATCTTTATAGTCCCATATAAGCGGGTCTTTAATGTCGTTCATTCTCAGAATTGAATTGTTGAAAAATGTGTAACGAATGTTGGAAATCGAGTATTTAAGAGAGTGAGACAACACTATAAAATGCTCAAATTGTTCCAACTGTGGGCTCGCTTCACTGTTCACGTTGACTGAGGCCCGCCGGGTAATAAATGTTACAAAGACAAAAAGTTAATGGGAAACATAGTCCTAGTGTCAAAATGTACAAACTGCCTAGTGCCAAAATGTCATATTGCCTAAATGCTGCTATGATAGAATACATTAAAGCTGTAATGTTCAATTGTACAAATTCCCTAAGTGCCAAAATGTCATTTTGATCAAATACCGCCAGAATACATTAACGCTGTAATGCACAATAAGAGCCTTTTTACACCACGGACATAGATGGCCCAGGTGTTAAATTGGACCATGACTTCTTTCCGGCTAATACTGTCTGATCTAGACAAGATCTTTATTTCGGATGACAGCTGTCAAATTTGAAATGCCAATATCTTGAAAACTATCAATCCTAGAGTACTGGTGTGTATGGACAAATGATAGGTCTCGACTAGATCTACATTTCAGATGACAGCTGTCAAACTTGAAATGGCAACATCTCGAAAACTATCAATCCTAGAGTACTGGTGTGTAGGGACAAATTATAGGACTCGATGAGATCTAAATTTCGGATAACAGTTTTATTTTTGACAGCTGTCATCTGAAATGTAGATCTCGTCAAGACCCATCATTTGTCCCTACACACCAATACTCTAGGATCGATAGTTTTCGAGATATAACCATTTTAAGTTTGACAGCTGTCATCCGAATTAAAGATCTTATCGAGACCTATCATTTGTCCCTACACACCAGTACTCTAGGATCAATAGTTTCCGAGATATAACCATTTCAAGTTTGACAGCTGTCATCTGAAATGTAGGTCTTGTCGAGACCTTTCATTTGTCCTACACACCAGTACTCTAGGATCGATAGTTTCCGAGATATAAGCATTTCAAGTTTGACAGCTGTCATCTGAAATGTAGATCTTGTCGAGACCTATCATTTTGTCCCACACCAGTACTCTAGGATCGTTAGTTTTCGAGATATTGCGATTTCAAGTTTGACAGTAGCAGATAGGATAGGTGTATGTATGCTCAGTCCGTCGTTAGTGATCCTACCTTCGAAGCCCAGGGTTGCGGGTTCGAATTCTGGCAGTTGCATTATAGCACAGTCATGTTTTGTCTTTTGTACATTTTGACAATTAAACAATTAGACTTCTACGCATTATATCACAATTATTTTTTGTCATTTGCACGTTCAGGTACATTAAGACATTTGTACATTTTGACACTAGGACTATGTTTCCCATTAACTTTTTGTCTTTGTAACATTTATTACCCGGCGGGGACTGAGGTCTTACCACGTAGAATAGTGTAAGATTAAAATGCACTTATGAGTTGGAAAGCACCAAATCTTTACACTATCAATCTTATTGACCTCTTGTGGATCGGATGGAACATTTTAACTTGAAACCTTAGTCAAAGAATATATACCTATAATATTTTTCAGAAGTTTCAGTAAGTTTATCTTGTTGAAAAACCAACCTTTTTGGCGGCGAATGCCGTACAAATATCTGATTTGTTCGTAGAAGTCTTAAACTAATGTATTCAGAATTTCAGTGAGAAATATTTTTGTGACTCCAATGCCAGTTGAAAACTATAACGAAATGGAACTATTTATTGAAAGTTATTATTATATCTGTTGTATAATGAGAATCGAATTGAAATAGCGTGTATCCAAGTGTAGTTGAGTAAATGTTGTACTTAATTATATCGTCCATCGCACTGTGCTTTTGCGCTGCACTATTTGTATATGTGTGAGTGAGACAGTATTACCGGCCGAGAACGATCTATCGAACAATGCAGTATTTTATTGCTTCACATAACTACGTAACTGTATTATAGGGTTTTCGATATTTTTTCCTTTTTGTATATAATTGTAAATTTTTAGCAAGTTTACCGTACGTGGATCTGTTTTTTTTATACTTTTTTATTTGTGACTTATAAACAGACGAACTCTTAGGGAGCTATAAATATTTTCGTTCATTAACTTAATTTTCGACATAATGTAGTAAATTGGTGTACTTATGTGTTACTTCTTGTTTAGTTGTACTTATTATGTTAATTAAGTTATTCTGTTATTTTCCTTTCATTTTGCGTTATTTATGGCAGCCAATATCTCAAAAGAAATATTTATTTGGCTGATAGGTTATATCGACGTACAAGCTTAGAAAATGGTAAGCTGCATCATAATAAAATTATAATCGGATTATACAAAAATGGGTATGTCGAAGGATAATTTGATAATTCGAATCTTCGCGAAAATCCTAGGGATTTTGCGAAACCACAGATAATTAGATAATGGTAAAAACATTTTCAAATCTTACTGAAAAAGTCAGGATTGTTGCGAAAAAACTCGTCGTTCTTGATATCATCAACTCTGATTGGCTAGATTTTTACTTACAGATTTAATCTTTTATTTTGATTGGTTAAAAAACATGCGTTTGTGATTGATATTTAAAACGTCAACCAATCAGAGATCTTGTTTTGGGTGTTCCAATCAGTGTTCTTATCACAATTAAGGATATCAAATGTTACTAGAGCGATGAGTTTATTCGCAAAAAAACCTGACTTTTTCCAGTAAGATTTAACAATGGGTTCGCCATTGTCTAATCCGTGTTTTCGAAAAAAAAAGGAGTTCGCGAAGATTCGAATTATCAAATCATCCTACGAAATGTATAAAGATTTTAAATGAAAAGTCGATCAGTTTTAAATCCGATAAGTAAATTCAAACGAGGATTATTTTTCTTTTACATTCCAGGTTGTTCACTAAATTACGATGATGTAGAAAAAATATATAATAATATAACGCATATCAGTAGCTATTGCATAATTATAATCGCACCTGTACTTACGACTAAACACTTAATGATGTAATCATAATAAAAAAATATGGTGTTAATATAGTCGTCTCTCGATAAAATTCAAGATGATTTCAAAATAGTTTTTTTTAATAGTAAAGCGTTAATTTCAATTATAGAAATAATATAGTAAACAATCCATTCTTATAGTTGTTTTGAATTTCCTTGAGATTACGACTTCATTAATGCATACTTATTTATAACGCCTTGTTGAGTGAGTGACTTTGGACTGGGTAAAATTAGTGTGAATTGTAGACCTTGAATTTATACACTTGACCACTTATTAACCTAAAATTTACTCTTATAATAGTTCTGTACTCCTAATAATGAATCGCACTGACAACCTTGTTACTCAATTGCTTTATATGTGGTTATATGTCGCCAAACTAATGTCTTACTGCCGAATGATCTTATTATCCTTCTTGTGCTGTCAGTGCGATATCAACTAGAATACTCAATACTCAATGTAGGCAAATGTGCGGTTACCTGAACCAGTTTTCAACTTCAAACATACGGGGTGTAAGGGACAGCTTCCCGCAAACTGATGGAGTTGCTCAGTCAACGAAACTGAGCAACTTACGCCAGAATTTTTTCCGGAAATGCAAAATAATTTTAACTTTACCATACAAAATGACCACTTCGATCTTTAGAGCATTTAACTAAGCTTCGATCAGACAATTTGTATGGCAAAGCCATTTTTTTATTGCCTGAAAGAATTTCCTTGTGAAAGCTGTTCAGTTTCGTTGACTGAGCAACCCCTATCAGTTTGCAGGAAGCTGTTCCTTACACCCGATATACTTTAGTAGAGACATGATACAATATACCCAAGCAATACTATATGTATGGGCCAAACCGAATGATGACATGAGCCAAAAAACGAAATGCTTATAGATAAAATTTAAATAAATGCACTAAAATAGTTTGTCGTTTTTTGCAATGAACAGCATTTATGCTGTTGATAATCGAAAATATTAAATATCCCATCTGCATCGAGTGAGAATATACGATTTCTGGTCCATGCTGCTACGTGATTCTTTATAGTAACTCTTCAGTTACATTCTTAGTTTCCAATATTTGTACAATTCCCATAGAATAAGGTAACCGCATCGCCATAGCTGTTGCATTCGATGTCTATGTAACAGTAACATGTATCCAGTAATAGAATAGATTACTTAACCATTACATTGGGCGCAAGTATCAAAATTGTACCGATCTCACTTTACGTTTATTTGTATATCCATATGTAATAATATTTCAAATACTGAAATTCTACAAACTTTGTTGCTTTATATGTAATCCTAATCATAGGTTTCATATCTAAAGAGTTATTTAGCTCTCTGACCCCTATGTATTATGATATTGATATTTGCGTCTAAAAATATACGTTGTGATAACTGTGAATCGTAGGTAAGATGTTATAGAATATTTTGATTACTTGCACGTAACGACAACACAGCACCATATTTTGTAAAATTAAAAAGTTACTCGAAGTACATAAGTAATCCTAGAATAGCTTGTACTGACTGGTGATCCGCGACTCTTTCCACTTTCGACATTTTTTTTAGTCGAGCGTAATGGTTGTCTATTAGAAAAACACTTGCATACTATTCGTTAGAATAAATTAATGAGTACTTAGTTGTTCAGATTAATATTAATTTAATCTTAACAAATACGTACTTAATTAATATTTTTAAGTTATTTTGTATAGAGGGTTAACTACCGTACTTTGTAATAATATTCTTAATATTTCGTATTGACAAAATCTTACTTACCTGCTAGTCTAACATGCGCGCCACGACATAATTTTGTCACCGCATTGTGTCGTGCGCGCGAAACTTCACTGTGTCTAATTCACGGCGTTATTCAGTGTGAAGTCCGCAACGCGTAGTGACAATATTATGTCGTGGCGCGCGTTAGCCCGGCTGGACACTTCTAGCTAATATGCTCGACTATAAAATTAAGTTTATTTAGCCAAGGCTGCTTTATTTATTTGGTTTAAATATTATCGGACAAATTGTACTTAATATTATTCAAAACTCACAAAATTGTTTCGGATTTTTGTTTTGTGTTATTTTATATTACAGTGATTTTATCCAAGCATGTAAATATCCGCGCATATATGTAGATATTTTAGATAATGAGAGTTCAAATATTATAAAAAATAAATATTATGTTTAGTTGAAAATGTTTTGTTATTTAATTCTATTAATTTTAAAACCCCCTATTTCATTTTATAAATACAAGCATCAAATATACATCGAGAAATTCTATAAATTTTATTCATTAAACAGATCAGAATCAGAGTTTTCATGATTTTTATGATGGTCTGAATTGAATAAGGATACCAGTAACGTTTTATATCCGCAATACTCTAATCATTTTACTTGTAAAAGAAGGAGATATTTGACTGTAATGTTGAAAGTATTTACTACTTATTCTGTCCGAGTCGTACTTTTATGGAGTAGGAAAAAAATAAACATTCAAATGGTTGACTGTACCACTTTATTCATTTATACATGAATACACTTCAACGGCATAAACTTCGGTGCCTACCAACTACCTAAACAACGTACAATATTGTCTTCTTCTATACAGTTCGGGTGAACAACATCCACTTACAATATTACAATAATTATGGTTCTACGAGAGCTAAGACGACCGAGGCTTCTATTTTACAAAACGACTAGTCAGATTCTAAATCACCGAATTGACAACACTATGAATCGGATCAGTCGTGCGACTGTAGTGTTGTCTACTCACAAAGCTAAAACTAACTAGAAGTTTTAAAAATATTTCCCATAACATTAACAAAGCTATAAATTGTGTGCAAATTGAAATCTTGATGCTTTTCCCAAATATTATAGAAATCTATTATTCGAGATATTTCTAAATTCCGCTAAGAATTTACAAACATAGAAAACTACATTCGAGTAACTGACGCGTATTCAAAACTTTACGCTATATTGACTTTTCGTACTTTTGAAGCCGGATATTTTTCATATATTTTGTGGGTTTGCATTGAATTTTAATTTGCCAGATGTAGTTGCATAAGATGTATCCAGTATATTAATACTTAACAAATACATAACAAATAGGACATTAGAAAAGGTACATTATAAATCATTAGTTGGGTTGACATGCATATTTTATGTAATCTAGATTATGGTTATGTACTTGCAACTTGCACATTTATACTTAGACGCTTAGGTAAACTATTTAAAAAAAGATGAACAAAATGTTACATGATATAAATTACATCTATTGGATGTAACATGTAAGACACAATAACTTATTTCTGGCAACTAAAGAAAAAGCATGCATTATTTTGGCTGTCTTTAAATGATGAATGAATGAAATGTGGAGAGATGTACACAGTAACTATCTTTAGCTGGTAAACGCTATGTTAGACATCTTTACAATCTTACTGTGAACCATAACTAGAAATTGAAAAAACATTAATGGGTTCTGAAACATTTGATTTCTAATGGTAAATACTGAAAAAAACTATAATAAATGAGATGTAGTTAGGAATGTTAAATAAATGCGACCATGATTTGAAAACATAATATTAATATACGATTGTTTATTTGGAAAAGTAAAAAGAAAAACATATACAAGAAGAACAATAGAGAACGATTTTTTAAACTTGCGAGGAAGAATAATTTAAACCTAAGCAAATATATTACTCATATGACTAGTACTAATAAATATTTAGCTATTTGATTTTACATGATGAAGATAATAATAAAAATTACATTAAAAATTAAATTATATCACAAAGTAAAAAATAAACACATCAATTGATGAGAGTTTGAAGATAATAATTCAAAGATTTAAATTATTGGAATTCTAAAATTTATTTCATTCTGAGAAGAGTATCGAGTATCTACACCACAATAAATTGGTAATGATTTCATGATTGATTTCAACAATTTTTGATTTGTTATTTTATGATTTTGAGATCTATATTATTAATTTATATTTACTTACATTATTAATACTGATTGAATATGTATGACATTCTGAAATAGTATTTATAACAAAATAAGAACCGATGTTTTATATAGAAAAAATAATACCAAGTCCACGTGTACTTATAAATAATACTTGTAAAGATCAAAATTCAAAACACTCCCTACAAAGTTGTAAAACATTTTTGTTATTTTGTCTTTTAATGAATACATAACCTACATTACCGACGATCATGCCACTGGGCTTTTTGCCGAAAATATTTAATGAGTAATTAAGTACTAAATGACCGTATTATTTAATATAATTTTCTGCGACAAGTTAATATTTTTGCAGCATTTCTAAAGCATTTCATTATCTTTTACATAAAACAACAATTATATCTTAAACATATGAGTTATATTAACACCTAAATATTTGTTGTAACATAAATTTTGCAGTAAATTTTATTCTGTTTTCAATTAACACGCAAAACACTACATGTTTTACCGAATTCTGCAATTTCTGCATAGAGCATGTTTAGCAGCTAAGTTTGACTAGACCATAAATAAAGGTTTTGGCCATGATTTTAGACATAATGACGTTATTAATGATAAGAGTAAGCATGAATGGATTTACACTACATCCTTATCCATACATGACAGATTGCAACCGTCTTGAGAAGTTTGTTCGATTGCTATGTGCAAGCAAATAGAAATTGATCGTAAAGTTATTTGCGCAGCGCAGCTGGTTTTTAATATCTGTGGACCTGTTATACTTTATTTCACAGTGAATAGATGGAATAATAGAATGTTTTACTTGGAAGCCTTTCTAATTTTCAAATACGAAGGCTTGTGAAGCTATTAAACAGTTGATAAACAAGTATAGCTCTTTTTCAATGGAAGTAAGGCCACATTTTACGATCGCATTATATTATATAAGCCGTATAGTTCCCATTCCCACTCGAATCGATGCTACAGGTCCACAGATATAGAGTATTTATTACATTTCTGATAAATAGTGTCACGACGTCCATATAGTATACTGTCACATCCATATGTATGAAACATTCATACCTGCTGCCTAGTGTTTGTTGTGTATGTTGGTGTAGCAGGTCTGGCAGACCCGCACCGGTCTCAGGGCTCGCAGTCTCCTCACGGGCGCCTCGTAGCGCGAGCAGCGGCCGCAGAACACACACCCGCACTCGCGGCAGTGGTGACGACGCTCCAGAGCCGTGAACCGCACCTGGGAGAAACGACTAAATAAGTACGCTAGACAAGAAGAAAGTGACGCAAGACATAAACAAAGTGACGTTAGACAAAAAACAAAGTGACGCTAGAAAAGCAGAACGTGGCGGTAAACAAGAACACGAGACAAAAATCAAAATGACGCTGGAAAAATACAAAAGGACGGTAGACGAGAACACAGTGGCGATAGACAAAAAACAAGTGACGCTAGACAAAAACAAAGTAATGCTAGACGAGAAGTAAGTGGCGATGGACAAAAAACAAGTGACGCTAGACAAAAACAAAGTAATGCTAGACGAGAAGTAAGTGGCGATGGACAAAAAACAAGTGACGCTAGACAAAAACAAAGTAATGCTAGACGAGAAGTAAGTGGCGATGGACAAAAAACAAGTGACGCTAGACAAAAACAAAGTAATGCTAGACGAGAAGTAAGTGGCGATAGACAAAAAACAAGTGACGCTAGACAAAAACAAAGTAATGCTAGACGAGAAGTAAGTGGCGATGGACAAAAAACAAGTGACGCTAGACAAAAACAAAGTAATGCTAGATGAGAAGTAAGTGGCGATAGACAAAAAACAAGTGACGCTAGAAAAAAACAACTATACAAAAAACAAGTGATGATAGACGAAAAACAAATGACGCTAGACAAAATAAGAAGTGACGCAAGACAAAATCAAATGACGAAAATTATAAATAACATCACACTTATAAAACATTTACCTGGCATTGAGTGCAATAAGGCGCGGTGTCGTCGCGTATCCAGTGGTCGGCCGGCCCGCCTTTAGCACCAGAAGAACTCGTCATGTCAGGAGCTGACCAGCGGAATATCTGTAACAACCAATTTACTGTTATCATATGAATTTGCAAGGCGTTTCGCAGCTAAAGTTGACCAAAAGCTTGCAACATGACTGTGGATGAATGCCACCTTGTACAAAACCGTTTATAAAAATAACACATACCCGTCCCCTGGCGTCCCCTACGGCCAGTCCCCTGCCGCTCTTGGCTGCGGCGACGGCGGTGACGGACGCGGGGCACGCGTTGTCGCGCCGCTCGTAGGCGGTATGCATCGTCAACTTGCCGCGCAGAACCAGGCGACGCACCCACTTTGTTGACGGTTCTGAAATAATAAATACAGTTTAGACAAATATAAGCCACAATCCTATCGAATCTGAAAACTGTGCGAACCGTCTCACAAAGATAACTTACCAATTTCATTGACAGGCTGTTTAGGCATCTTATGTTGTGGAGCAGGTGAAGCAGGTGCAGATACCACTACGAACGAATCAGTCAGACTGGTGTCTGATTTGCTCGCGCGCAATCCGCCTTCCTGCCCGTTTCCATCGGCTGACTGTGTGGGTGTTTCGAGTGACCCTGATTCGCTTGAGTCGCCTATGCTGCCACCACCTGTGATTGGTTACTTGTTAATAATGGATTTGTGTTGGTGATGATGATGAATTAAAAATAATCGATAAGCTTGATTAATAATTATTACATCTGAGAAAATACGAAGATGGAAAGGATGGATCATGAAAATGTTCAAGACTTATAAATAGTCCAAAACCTGAGTAGGTTTTGTGTGTTACAAATTCAGAAAATATCTTACTTTTCCTGTACAAAGGATTGCCTTTAGACTTCCTCCTCAACACGACGTTCCCTTGCTTCTCAAGCTTGTGTTTCTGATCTTTCTCAGCCTCCAGATCCTTCTCATTATCATACTCCTGCTTGGCCTCGTCACATGAGTCGATGACGTCATCCTTGTGGTCGGTGTACCGTGTATCGTCAGTGTCGCTGCAGATGTCTTTTTCGTCGTGACGTCGCGCGGATTCCTTGGCGCTGGTTGTTTCAGCTTCCGATAGGGAGCTTTCTGATGCCGATTTTGTTAGGTTTCCTGTTATAAAATATTTTTATTTTATTTTGCTTACTTGATTACTACTATACCAGCCACAACAGTTCATTTAAAAACCTATACAAGATATTACGCACCTGCACCTTCCTGTTCCTGCGACAAGCTCATCTGCTTCACTAACGCTTCCACCCTCTTTATAGCTGCCTCTCTCTTTCCCTCTTCAATTTCCTCTTTTCCTTCTCCTTCGCTCTTCCCCTCCACATCCGATTTCACTTCCTCGCTGTCTTGTACGGACAGTTTGTTCTCATCTTTTTCAACGTCTATAGAGCTTGATACAGGATCTAAGCTAGTCGGTTCTGTTGTTTGAGCGTCGATGCTATGTGCTTCGCCTTCAAGGCTCTGTGTTTCCGCCACTGTCTCTTCAGCTACGTAGTGTATTGACCACATCTGTGTAAGCAGAGATTATTGATATTGAAAGACAAATCTTGTTCTGCTTGTTATACAGAAAGATGATTATTATTTATTAGTTCGAACTTAGTAATGCACCAACTAACTACATTATACTGCCGTGTCCACCGAGCCCAGTAATGGAGAGTTTGATTCCATGAAGATGCCATTCGGTCTCAGTAATGCACTAACTACATTCCCTGACGAATTTGTGCGGATGCCGTTCGGCTTCAGTAATGCACCAACTACATGCCCTGAAGAAGCCCTACGGATGTCTTTCGGCCTCAACTTACCCTGACGACGCCGTCCGTGGAGCCGGTGATGATGACGTTGAGTGGGTCCCACTCGCGCGTCTCGCTGAAAGCCGCGCACAACACTTGCTGCGCGCTGCGGTCGCGCCCTCCTGCCGTGTCCACTGAGCCCAGTAATGTGCCGTTGATCGACCACGCGTATAGGTAGCTGCCCACGCATGTTGCGATGTCACCCTGGTATGAAACACGATGTTATAAAGTAACTATATCCAAAGAATAGTTAACTTGTTATACATTAATTGTTGTTTGACGAAAGTTTTTTGCAAAGTATCTATACAGAAGAGTACTACTTACAGTGAGTTCATCAATAGCCAGAGCTGACACTGGCGGCGGCGAAGGTATGTTGGGTAGCAGCTGCCTAATAAAGGCCCCTCTTTCTACATCCCATACAATGGTCTGTCCGTCGCGACTGCCGCTCACCAACAAGTTATAGGAGGAGCTAGCAGCTAAACATGTTATTGCCTCTTCGTGCCCGTAAAGGCACGTTTTCACTGTCAGTTTTCTTCGGCGGGCTGAGTATTGCCATACTGTTACGACCTGAAAGAGTAGATTGATATAAAAATGCTCCATTTACAACTTTTTTAATCACTTAATACCAAATAAATCATGACATAATCTGGCACTAAAAATGTGTATGTATTTGATCCACATGGTGTCATCAAAATAGATATACTTACGGAGCTAGTCCCGGCAGTAACGATGGTCTTGGCACTGGGGCACACGCAGGAGACGATCTCCCCGCAAGCCTGCGCCACCGCCTCGCACACAAACACCGCCTTATCGTTGTCGTAGTTGCCGATCCTCAGCGAGTGGTCCGCGAAGCCCCACGCCACGTACTTGTTGTATGCGGGCGGCATCAGGACTTTGTTCTGCTCGACGGCAAGTATTGCTTTATCGGTGTACAGGATTTGTCCGACTGGGCCTTTCACCTCTGAAAAAGGTTTAATCAAAATCATCATCGTCAACGGTTTTCCTAACACACACAAAAAAATATCAGTCGTAATAAATCCATAGCTGGACATAAGCCATTTCCGATAAGCGATCTATTATTATCAGTGGTTTTTCGCATCCTGAACAAAGTCATCGATACACCCAAAACGAGGCATTTACACGCTGCGTTTTCTGACCCTACTCAAAATATCCACAAATATCTCAAATCTGAGGTACTGTTCACTTATATTACCTTTGACAGGTTGCAGAGAAGGCCTCAAGTTCTCCAAGTTGTGGAAGAACAGTTTCTCGGGCGGGGTGATGCCCTGCGACGGCATGATGTTGTTGGGGTCCAGGATAGTGGAGCTCCTTTGTGACATCTTCTTGCTGGGATGCGCTTTCTTGAACAGCTGCTTCGGTATCTGGCCGAAGTTGTTGATGAAGCCGATCGTCGCGTTCTTCTTTAAAGGGTCGTCGATACTGGAATTTAAGTGATTATTTACACAACGTTATCTGGATCGTACATGAACTTAATTTAAAAATCTTATTCTGATGTTTGTTATTTGAAATCACTTCGGTTCGACCACCCGCGATATACCAGTACAGTATTTGTTTTGATTTAAATTACGCGACACATTTTGGAGTTACTAGAAGAACTGTTAATCTAATGACTCACTTGTATATGTCCACGTTGCCCTCATAGAAGAGATGGTGGAACACGTTGCAGGCGTCGACGGCGGGCTGTCCTTGTTGCTTGTACCCGAACACTAGATCGATCCAGTGGTGTAACCGGTGCGACACATAGTCGGACTCGAGCGCCGCGCGGTGCAGGCGGATGAATTCGCGCGGGTCGCCCTTCGCCCATGGGGGGAGGACGATGTCGCCTAAAGCTACGCCGGATTGCTTGAAGCCTGAATCAATGTGGTAAGATTAATTGATTGTCAAAATAATAAATCAAAATGGCGGCCGAAGCGAAATTTAATATATGATTTTGAATAAGTTGTTTCATACGGTCAGTTTAAGTGTTATTTAAAGAAAACTATGGATGAGCAACCCGAATTTCCAAGTTTGCTATTATGCGGGATATAAGGAAGGAGTAATATGCTGCGGGATATGTAAAAAACATGGTAAAAATATCTAGGTTTCGTATATTTTTTGTTACCCAAGTCAAAATTGTTGGAGTTGACGAGGAACTCCGGAAGGTAGAAGAACTCCGGGATCAGTTCTTTCACGTCGGCCATGTTGTGCTTCGACGCCGAGTTCCATCCTTCTTTGATTGAGTGGAACATTCTGCAAAAATAAAATATAGCTTTAACCATGTATAGCAATCTGATAGTGTAAATTTTATGGTTTTCCGTATCACCGAGGTGTATTATGTGTCTGTTTTGTTACTTGTCAGCGGGTTCGAATTGTCCGTCTTATTACTCGTCAGACAGGTAAGGATGTCCAGCTTGTTACGTGTCCATTAGTGAGGTGAAAGTACCCGCCTTGTTACCCGAAGTGTCCATTTTGTTACCTGTCAGCGAAGTCAAAATATCTGCCTACCTGTCGGCAAGGTTGAAGCGAAGTGTCCAGTTTGTTATAAGTCGACGAGGGTCAAAATGTCCGATTCCTTTGTTACTTACCTGTCGGCGAGGTCGAAGTGCCCGCCCTGCAGCCGCAAGAAGTGCTGCGTGAAGGGCTCCATGCGCACGAGGTACGAGCACACGATCATGGCGGACGAGTAGTGCGTGCCGTAGTGGTAGGGCGGGGTCTCACCGTGAGGGTCGTCCCATTCCTAAGAAGTACTTGATGTTAAATAAATCACGCGAAGTAGGGAGAAGATTAATAAGATATGGAAATGAAATTCCTGGAAAATTTATATCGCGAGCGAAGCGAGATTTCACGACACTAAACAAGGTATGTTATCTATTTATATCGTGAGCGGGTCAAGGAATAGCGATCGTAAAATTGCACGTTGTTAACTCATATTGCGACCATAGTCAGAGGTGCGGCGGCATTTAACGTTAACAATATGAAGGAGTATTGCCAGTATGACCATATGAAGCGAGCCAAAAGTTACCTTTTAAGATAAAAATCATATCATACAAGCCACAACCAAACTAACCTTGTATCGTTTCCTGAACTGCTCCAACCGATCTGGACTCTGAGCTCCCATTGGCTTGGTCAGGTCTCTGAAGGTGGCCGGATCCGTGAGATCCAGCTCCAAAGAGTCGTAGTCCGCGAGGATCCAGGGGAACACCGGGTACTGCATCAGGTCGTTGTACGACCGACCAGCCAGCGTGTTCAGGTGCATCAGGTATTGGAAGTTGGAGATTTCGCCTCTCTGGAAGAAAATAACTTGTTTTTTTGTGTGAACTCTTAGGCCCAAGGTATAGCGCTCCTCGATTTGTCGCGTAGGGCAGATATTGTATATGGTTTTTTTTATTGTTCAACACAATGGGTGCATAGACAATCACGCTTACTCCGGCAGATTCTGCTCGATTGAGCGTGGTGAACCTGCTGTACACCTGGTGTTATCAATATCGTACCAGCCAGCGCTGGGTGACGGAGGTGTCTCCGATGAGCGTGGCGAGCAGTCCGGCGGGTTGCTCGACGGCCACGCCGCGCTTCTGCCCCGCCACCGAGCCTTGCGCGCTGTCCGCCATGCCCGTGGCGAGCGCTGTGAACCTGCTGTACACCTGTTGGTCGACAAATTGTGTAAAACAAAGATTCTTTATGAAACCTGTAAACCGTTTCTTTAGCGTAAAGAAATGCATACCTTGTTCCTGACTTTTCTTGGGAAGGCGAGTAAGTAATTTCGCCCGTCGCTTGAGAACACCTCCAACGCAATCGGTTGTAGCAGGTATCTCCTCTTGTGGACCTCTCTGGAGAAAGAAGAATAAATTGTCAATATCTGTGTTAGTGTTGTATAAAAATCTAACTCGGAATAGGTTGCATAACACTAGTAACGTAGGCAAATAATAAAAAAATGGTCGGTTTGGAGGTGGATTGGGTATCTCTCAGAATTAGAAGTCCAGAGTCTAGTTCGTCCAAGGGCGAACAAATCGTTCATTATATCTTGAAAAGTACGGAATAAGATGACCAGCACCATGTTTATTCGGTAAAAACTCTATGTCCGTCCTTGGACGCCAACACGATGCTCTTACCTGATGTCTTCATAGAGGAACTTGGAGCAGAGCCTCTGGTTGCTTCTCTGCACGGCCTGGCTGGGCAGGATGGGCTCGTAGTCGTCGGGACAACTGTCTAAATCTCTGATCTCGCGGTTCTTCAGTAACGTGAACCCGTCGATCACGTAGCAGTGCTCGCGACCGAACAGAAGCAGACCTTCTTCCGTGTCCAGACCTTGGATCCGCGCGCAGCGGAACATGTGTGTGATCTAAAAATGTTATATTCCGATAAAGACAAGTCTGAGCCTTATATTGTAAAATTATGTAGGTATTACTGTAATAAAACCGTCAAAAGTCACAGTGCTGGGAAATCCAACTTTAGGGTCAAAACCACGATGCTTTGACTGACTAAGATTTAAACGTAAAAATAAATAAATTGTAGTAGAAATATTGCACGGTATTTTTACCTTTTCATGGTGTTCTAACAACCTCAAAAGGGTTTGATTGTCAGGCGCAGGTTGAGGTTCATCCTCGTCTTCATTCTCTGGTCCGTCTTCATTGGCTAAAATATTATATTCCATTATTATTCCAATTTATTCCTTTTACATACAACTTAACTGTAATTCGAGAAAGACTTACCTTCCCCTGAGGCATCTTTCTTCCCTCGACTGACGACGCCGCTGCTGACCAGATCTGAGGGAGATCCATCCTCAGACGTTACTTCCAGTGAACTGTCACGATTGTTATTACTAGAAAAATAAAAACAGTAGAAAATAAAAAATATTGGACTTTCTCAGCTGTTACAAAACTCAGCTGCGATGATTGTCGGAAAAAGGAAGTTATTCGACTGAAATTCGACTTGTAATAATTTTTGTATTGAAGTTTAAAGGTCAACAACAACCTCCGGTCCTGGGATCCTCTCTTCAGCTCGTGGTAATAAGCTCCTGTCCAATGACTGCTCAAAAGTCGTCTGTTTTCCACACCAGTAAATTGGTATAGTTTTAATTTTTCTAAAAACACTAAAGTAGTAATAAGACATAACACTGTTAGTCTTACTTGGTGACTTGTTGTTGCTGTTCAATGGCTTGAGCCTCTGTGGAATCGACGCCGTCGGCTTCCCCCAGATTGTTCCCGGGAGTCCGCCATTGTTGGTACACCCTGTAGTACTCCTTGCTGTCGAAACTTTGAGCCACTTTGTACTTCAATTGTTTCTAAAACAAAGATATTATTGTCAGTTTTCCTCAAAGTTTGTAGACTACTGCCTAAACCATAAAACATAGAAACCGAAAAAAATCCTTCAGCGGGACTCGTACCTACAACACAGCTTTTCCATCTCAATCCCTACAGATTTATCACAGTGTCACGTGCTGATGCAGCACTCTCCAAACCAAAAATATTACGATACGAATATTTTAATTCTTACTTACATTTTCAGGAATCTCCAACTCCGGCCTGTACGGATAGTGCAAGTAGAAGAGATGGTTCCGTTTCAACATCTTCCGCATCCTGCAAGGCCCCTCCGTAGAGTCCAACGCCCACTTATCCAGATGCGATGGTTTAGGCGGCCCCCATAGACCGCGCTCGCGGGTGAGCTCGCGCCACGCGCCCGTCCACTCCGCCTGCACGTAGCGGGTTGTATGTAGAGACGTGTTGGACGCTGTTTGTAGTTGCACGCACCACGCTTGCCTACGAAAGATTTTATTTTTTAAAGTTGCTGCGAAATGGTATCAATATTTATGAAGTCAATTGTTAAAAAGATGTTTTTTACTTTTCCTAGGTACTCAAAGAGAGCAGTTGCATAGTCTAAAATCGCTCTTTTTTTATATACTAAGCATTTGTGATCATCTCATTATCAACATCAGCAGAAGTGAGACGTCTATTATAGTGCTGAATATAAGCCTACTTCGGCAGTTTGGCAGTGTCCTCCTTCTTCACTTTAGTCCTTCTGCGTATCTTGGATTGAATCTGGTTGTGGAACTCATTCTAGTAGGATAGGAACTTACCTAACAAGTTGAACGTGATCTTGCATATAAGCAAGCGCGTGGTCTCGAGGCACATGGGGCCGTTGTTTGGCAGTGTCCTCCTTCTTCACTTTAGTCCTTGAAGCTAACCGCGTCAGGCCTCCCGTCACTTTCTGTATCTTGGATTGTATTTGGTTATGGAGCTCCCAAGGTACTCTGTATACAGCCTATATGGAGAAAGAACACACATCTATAAACGTGGATTACTTCCATAAAATAATACTTATAAAACAAGGAGATATTAAATTAGTCATAAATTTAACTTCCACAATCGGTTTTCGATTTTCCATCTCTTCTCAACAGTTCAATTAGCCAGCCAGTAGGCAGCTCAATTTAGCGAAATAGGTCATTTTTTTTAAATATTTTACTAAAAAAATAAGTCATTTTGTATGGGACCAACAAGCAGCGCCATTAACAAAAAAAAGTTCTCTATTTGACAGAGCAACACCTTTCAGTTCTAGGGACACCGCCCCTTACAACTTATGCAACAGATATCTTACCTTTCGCTCCGAGTCAATGTAGTTGATCCAAAGCTTATGCGCGCTTTCATTGAGCTGTTCTCTAACCGCGGATAGATCAGGCGCGCGGGAGTTACCCACGGGGAGGATCAGCGTCATTTTGAACACTTCTTCTATAGCAGGCTTTTTGCAAGCATATAGTTCTTCCCACACCCTTCGAGCTGCACCGGCCATGAGGTTGCGTCCTATGGTAAATAGATGACACAGATTTTTACTGATATTATTACAGAAATCTAAAGCAGCTTTTCGGGCAGTTATGAAACATACTTTTTTTATTTTGCAAATATAAATTATCATTACAATTAAAATACGAGAAATTGTTTCAAAAAGAAATACCGTGGAACCGAATTAAACCAAATCACCACGATATAAATATGGGCCTACCTTGATGTGTAGTCAATTTGTCGTCTCTGGATTCCAGATCGCCGCTAGGGTTAACATGCCACGTCGTCCGCATATGAGAATCGAGAGCTATCTTCATATTGGCACTGAGTTGTAAAAGGCAGTATGTGAGACATCCGATAAATTCCAACTCATGGTTTCCTGCGCCGAATATGAGCAACCTGCAAATGAAATGAAATTGAAATAAAGGTCTCATATAAATTGTTGAGCTCCAAGAGTCGAAAGCACTTTGAAAGCCATCAGAAGAACGAGAAATTCTCTGGGTTGAGTAAGGGCGTTTTTGCACTCATCCATATTCAATTCGTATCCGATTTGGCCTTCTAGTAAATGTATGACAGCATGTGCACCCAATCCATATCTGTTTTATATGGATTTGTTACTGATACTAATTGGATACGAACCGAATATGGAGCTGTGCAAAAACGACCAAAGGATTGTGGGGGCACATTTGTTAAGGCGATGGGACAGCAACCCAATGGTGCAAGTTCAAATCCTGCTTGCACCAAATTTAGTTTTTTTTTTAATTCTAATTAAAAATAATACTCGAATACTTATTGAAAAAAATTGCATACCTATTCGTGGTGAGTTTGTGCAAAGCTTCAAGCACTGACATCTGGTCAGCGATGGAGTCTGTAGAGCGAGACAGAAGGAACAGTATGGTTCTGTTCAGGCAGTGGTGCAGTCCTTCCAACGATATCACTGATGATTTCTTCTTCGCTTGCGTCACTAGTTTTACTATGAAGTCAAATACCTAGGGAAAAGAATTAATGATTGACAAGTTTCCTTTTACAAATTAAAAATAGTAGTCTTTTTGTAACGAAGTTTTACCTCGTTTTACAACTTCCAAATAGTTCAGGCTAGGATATTAGGCTAGTCTAAAATGTCTTAATCTAGCATTCCTTTCCAGACACTTCGTATTGTTTACGACCAGTATGAATTTAATTCCGTTAGGTCATCCCTCCATCTTTGGTTTCCCTCATTTGGTCGACGTTTTGTTTATTTTTCTAGTTTTAATAACTTACCTCGTGTGGATCTCTGGAGAGCTGTCCTTGCCACAACTTGTCCACGAGTCTAGCGGCCAAATAGCAGACATTTGAAATATTAGACTCGGTACCAAACAGTTCTGTATTGAGCAGGTTTTCCATTAAGGTGGTTAGTACTTCTGTTTGGTATTCTATCTGTTGCTGATTGTTGGAATTGGGAGGCGATGCATCCAATACTAGGTCGATTACCTGAGAACAATGACCATAGTCAAAATCATTGTTAAAATTATTGTTAGTGTTAGTCAATTTTGTGATTTCAAGCGTGCTTTTTCTTTATAATGTTTATTTAGGATTCCGGTAATCAAGTACATAACTATTTTGTAATGAATCACAGGTACATCTTTATTTCTTCTAGAGAGCTGAAGTTGTCCCATTTCACGTTTGCTTATCAATAGTGCGCTTATGAACTCTTATACGAACCGGTACACATATTGTTAACTCCTATAGTTAAAAAACAGATGTTGTACAAATACACTTTTTTTTTATTTGAATGAGAAGACCTTTATTTTTCTGCGTACCTATATTTTGTTAAATGCACACACATGCAATATTTTCTGTCAAAAATTCAAATTCAAGCTGACATGCAGTGCCGCGTGCACGTATTAGTAACATAAGGCATTACCATTCCCAAGCTACATTTCTAACAATCAAACATGCACCAAATCATTAGTCATTGATAAACGAAACATAATAATTAAAAAAAAACTCAAATATTTACGCAATAAAAGAAGGATCTTGCTGACGAGCATGGACTACATGGCGTACAGAACACAGACGGAGGCACAGCATCCGACGCGCCGGCCTACAACCGACAGGTCAGGTCACACAACAACACATGGCATTTTGCGATAGCGGCTTTTATTTGGACGTATGTAGTTGCTCTGCCTATGTACATATTAAGGGGTTCAGGCGAGATTATTCATATATGTCAGGCAGAAGCCGAAACACACCACACCAAGAATAATAAAAGAAACCAGTTCCTCAAAATCTAAAATTTCTAAGAAAGTTAGACCGATAAATAGTTCCGGAGGAAATAAAATAATCAAACACACCGTCACCTACATGCTTGTAAAGGCTGTTCACCAAAACTAATTTCATTTAACTACGAAATCCTTCACCAACTAATATTACAAATTACGAAAGATACAAATGTGCTTCTTGTTGGTAAACTCTACCACGTATCTATGAATCGAATAAAAGTTGAATCTAATTGTTTCTTTATTATGCACGTGCACATTATTTAACAAACATGGCTAGCAGGTCGAGGAATATTTATACAAGGAAATTAAAACTCTGCTAAAAGATGCACTTATAAAAGACCTCTTATTTACAAAATGAAAGAAAAATATTATTAGGGACGTATTACTGTAATTGAAGAAATATGTAGGCACAGCATACTACTTTCGAACTTAAGCGATGGCTAACTATATATATTTTCTCTGCTAAATAGTACGCGAGTTATATGCGAGTGAATATTGCGTGCTTTTATGATAGATAGCGCAGCGCAGTGACTCTACGGTGAATAACAATACTACTATACAAACAACATCAAGATCAAAAATTTACAAATTGCATCCCAGCTACAATCCAACTGCGAAAAACTTACTAAAACGGGTCATTTTGCAAAATGCCAAAGGTGGACAGTGGTATCGATTCGCATGCGCACAAAATCACTAAATCTTGACTAAAATTGTGACTTTTATTGTCTATCCTGAGAGAACAGAAATTTACGGCAACAATTTTGGTTAAGATTTAGTTAAGTCATGCTCTCCACGAATCATAGCATTGAATTTAAAGGTTTTTTGCAGTTGAGATACAATTGAAAATTTTAAAGCTTCACACAACAACACTTTGAACACACTTGTTTCAACAAAACACATATTCTTGCGGCAATCAAGCTCGCCATAGTAATTTTCTCATGCTTTCAAACCTGCTGCATTTATTTGTTTAAGACACTAAAATCTTTATTTAATAGTAAGTAGGTATGTACCTCCTGTAGCACATGAGATGTTTCAATTAAAGTCCAATCTTGAGTCACAACAAATAAATCAAGTTTAGAAGATTTTCTTTTTCTCTTTTTCACGATATCACTTAAGCGACCCATTTTTAACGAAAGAACTACATAAACTGATAATCACGTTGATGTAAATTTGCATTTATATTAATAGTTACACTCATTGAATGTTAATTATATAAAGGGTATAATTATCAGTAAGCAATTTTGAGCTCAATATAATTATTATATAAAACAAGCGTGCTCACAATAATTATATCTAGTTAACTGCCGCAAGAAATTGTGTTCATTACAATTAACTAATTATATGGACAGAGCATTTAGATATGATCATTTTCATATGACACATGATAATATCATCATGGACATGGAGTAATATAATGTAGGGTGTAAAAAAAAGTACTGCGTTCCTTTAAACCACATGTTTACTGATGACACCAAACAACTTGACCACAGCAACGATTTTTTTTTGCCTTTTCCATCATTTTCTGCACTTTTGTATGGACAAGGATTTTTTTTATTTCGAGGTAAAATTTTTGCGCTTTGCGAATGCTGTTTGTTATCATTATCATTAGTAGAACATGTGGTTTAAAGGAACGCAATACTTCTTTTACACCCTGTATACTAAATATCACTTACGGGTGCAGTCTTCCCGGTCACATTGAGGGGTAGTGAGTCGAGCACTATGACCTTGAGGAAGTCCATGACGTGTTGTCTGGCGGGGTGCTGCGTCAGGGCGGCCGTATTGCCCACTAACACCACTTCTTTTTCCGATCCTGGCGTTGAGGCGCCAGAACTCTCACCGCTTTCACAGATAGCTGGAAACATGGTTCAATATTAATTGGTGAACAGAACCACTAAAGTAACTAATGTGAATTAACGCCACCAAGTATTTAAATAACTATTTGTGTTGTGGTTTTAGGTAAGATAAATCGATCTTTCCCCTGGGCATTTGCAAATCATCCACTTAACTCCATTAAATAATTAACATAATTATTGCATGCATGAATGCTCGAAGACAAATGAGACGCAACGGGAAGTTTCCTGTTATGTTATATTATATTACACTATTAGTTTTGTTATGATAAGTAACTTACGCATGTGAATGTCGTCAGTGGTGTTTGGAGGAAACAGAGTGGCAGCCAGCGCGTTAAGGACTTCGGCTGTCATCATTATTGTCACAAAATCTGGTAGCGTATTGTATAGCGAGAATAACACCTGGAAAATTTAACAATCATTGACACCTAGTTTGAATATAAGTAGAAATAAAGGCCTATTGTTAGGCCTATAGTTTCAATAGCTATTCAAGTTGCTTTGACGAAAAATAATAACAAGTGTAAATATAGCTCACGTAGCTTGCTGACAAAAACAGAAACATCGAATAAAAATATTTCAACCAATCCAATATTTCGACAATTTACCTGACTGAATAATAGCGACAGGATGATCATTCAGCCACTCAGGCAGCGTTCCAGGTTCCATATGTATCAATGCCCTGACCGCCCCGAGCAGTATCACGACAGCATCAGGACATAGTGTGATCCTACCAGCTACAGCGGCTGTCCAATATTTATTTACACAATTTTACCTGAATAATAGCGACAGGATGATCATTCAGCCACTCGGGCAGCGTCCCAGGCTCCGCATGTATCAAAGCCCTGACCGCTCCAAGCAATATAACCACTGCTTCTGGGCAAAGTGTGATTCTTGCTGCTACAGCGGCTGCGGATTGCCTGGTGGGCGCGGCGGCGCCCCAGGCCGCGGCCCAGACTCTTTCAACTGACACGGTCTTGTCGGAGCCTACGTTGCGCATCGGCTGACCGAGGGTTAGACCGAATAGCAGGTAGTAGAGCTCGGGGATTTGTAGGTGGGAGAGAACTAGCCTGTGACCAAGTTAAAAGAAGTAAGTTATGTTATATCAGTCATAGCCGAAGACATGGTGTGTAATCGTGACTGGATGTCATATTATCTAATTCTGTTTTCGTAACATTTCCAGGGTTAAATCTTCGATAATCTGTATAAGACTTCACTTGATTCAAATTTATACGACGACCTGATCAATTTGTTAATCTGGCTTCGTTTCTGATCAGGCAGATATTTGAATGTTGCTTTTAAATATTTGTTTTGGGTCTGGGTATTCTACATGCGCATTTCCGTGTATGTCCATGACCTTGGTGGGGTTTCTATGAGTGTGTGAACTTACCAGGCCAGCAGATTGAACCCAGATGTGTGTAGCAGTGCGGTGTGCAGATGCGAATGCGACTGCACTGTCGCGGTCAGAACGACGCCTGCTTGTTGCGTCGCCGCTACGACTTCTGTGTGACGTAGCCAACCGCCGTTGCCCATGCCTTCACGGAATCTGAATAAATACCAGAATCATTGAGCCTGAAGACGATAGCAAAAACAAGAAAATTTAGCCAGCACCTTTTTTTGTGAAATGAAGTTGCCGCGCCGTGTCGCAACTTGAGTGTAAGTAAAGACTTCAGAAATCTGAAGTTTATTGTAACTAATATAAGCGATAGCGTACTCATTCCTCATAAAATTGTCATGCTAGATAACTATCAAAAGATTTCCTATTTAAACAAAATGATTTTTAAGATCAGCGATGTAATTGAAACATAACTCTATCTTAAAACATTATAAGAAATGCTTGTTACATACCTCTGCATAATAGCAGACTGTTGCCCCTGCCCCGAGCACAGGATCACCAGTATCCTCAAGGCCCACAGTACCGTCGTCGGATGCACATTCTCCTGCATGAAGCTCAGCAGCCAATCCAGACCCAGCACTCTGGATATCTCTTCGCATACTATCGTGTTCACTAGATTCCTTTGAGTGAATAGCAACCCGTGTATTACGTTGAAGCATTTGTTCCGCAGTATTATATGCTCGCCTTCGCATTCTTTTTCGTTGTCACTCTCTCTTAGATTGATTCCTTTCTCAGTCTGTGAAGGCAGTGGTAGTGTATATGCCATGAACTGTCCCAAGCATAGCAAGTCGCTGGGTCGTGGTTGACCGCCGAGTAGGGCGGATAGGAGTTGTATGAGGACGTTCTTTGTGCTGACGACTTTCACGTCGTTAATTATGTAGAGCAGCTTTG
Organism: Scrobipalpa atriplicella; assembly: GCA_029255725.1. NCBI lineage: Eukaryota > Metazoa > Arthropoda > Insecta > Lepidoptera > Gelechiidae > Scrobipalpa > Scrobipalpa atriplicella. The sequence continues at coordinate 41,619 of JARACY010000334.1, forward strand.
AGACCAGTTGCAGCTCGCGCATTGTGCGAAGGTTGTGCGTTCTAAAAGAGTTTCGAATACAAAGTTAGCTTTTATACAGGGAGTAAAAAAAATACCTGATCAAACTTCAGGGTGTGAAACTACCCATGTAACTGAACAACTTTCCCCAAGGAAAATTATGTCGAAATAAAAATAAATAAATTGGCCCACCCATACAAAATGACTCGAGTCGCTGACAACATTTGTGTGTGGAAGGTCCAAATATTTTTACATTTCGGCCTGTGTTCCCTGGGTAGGTCACTAGGTTTACACTTGGTTTACATTACACCCTAAAGTTTGGTCAGCTTTTTTTACTCCTTGTATAAAGTAACACTTTTTAGGAAAATCTTTTTTTAATTTATATGTACCTGTGCGCTGTCTCAGTGGCCAGTTCCAATAGATGTTCAAGCAATGACTTGATGAGCCCGCCAGGCGCTCCAAGCCAGACCTCCAGTTCGCATATGAGGTCCTGAAAGAGAGATTGCCACTCAAGGACGGCTTTCTGTGCCATCGACACAGAAGAAAAATAAAGTTAGAAAAAAAGGAAATTATATACGTACACAAATAAGGGGAGGAATAAAATTAAAGAAACGGAAATAATAGTTAAAGATATGGAAAAAAGGGATAATAATACATAGAAAATAAACGACATAAAACTACAAAGTAAAGGCAGTAAATACGTAATTACTATTATAACTGTATTATCGTTCTTACATAACATGCAGGTCGTTAAATATCACAAGGAAAATAATTACTTATAATTTAGTATGGTATTTAGTATCTTAATGAATCGGTTTTATTTCAGGCTCAAATGGCTCAATTATCCTGTAGGTACAATAAATTAGGGTTATTAAGTAATCGTAAAGCACTGGGCTATTAACATTTAATGAGACTTTTTAAATTACAAATAAAAATCATTACCTGGAAAGCAGTCAAATTGGGAATAGACGACGTCTCTTTCTGACTGTCGACTGTGCCAACCAATCCGAATATCAAATGTAGGATATGTGAGTTCAGCAGTTGCTTTTTTCTCTTCAGCAACATTGCCAGTGTCTGGTATCCTTTTCTTCGGTCCATTTCTGCTTGAGCGGCCTTATTGGACCGTACTACGCATACGAGGGCCTTCACTCCAGCGTACAAGCATTCTACGTCCTGTGCCATCGCAATAAGACCGAGTAGTACTGAGCAGCCGCCCACTGTGTCGATCTGGAAGTGATAGGTTTTCAAACAACTCTTTTTCGACGTTTATGAATTACAGTAGTTTCTGTGAATACACATATCCATGGCATCATCATTGTCATGTCCACTAAATTAACTTAGTAACCAAATAAATTGAAAATTCTTAGATACGATAAGAAACTTACCATAATGGCGGCAGGTTTCGGGCAGAAAACCCTCACGCCCAAATATCCAACCACTGTCCCACCCAGACATCTCGCCGGACCCATCAGATGTCCAGCGGAATTATGTAATATTCTAATCGGCGTTGCATTCTCATGGGACGACATTCCCAGCTGTTTCGCAATGGCTTTGTTATCATTCTTGCTGTATACTTTGCGTATCTTGGCTAAAGTAAGTTGGGACATGGCGCGAGCGTTGATGCCGAAGACTACTTTTTCTTCGGCCACCAATGGTGTGAGTGGTTCCTGGTTTTGACCGGGAGGTAATGGGGCTTGCAATGTGCCGACGTAGTGTGGGCCCAGTTGGTAGATTATGGAGACTGTTTGTGCTGGCAACACCTGCGTAAGAATTGCATTGGAATAAGTATAATACAATCAAAGACTGGAGCCGCAAGTAACAGATGCAATGCGGCCGTAGTCACGGTATGAAAGGGTATGGCGTAGCTTCTAAGTTCTATTATGGATATGATGATACCTCTTCCAGTAGGGCGGCGGGCCCCTGCCTCCACACGAGGCGCGAGTATCGGCGCCACTGCGGCGGCGTGCCGATCACACAGTAAACGCTGGACGCGCCCGAGAGCGTCGCCGCGCCGCCGCCTGGGTTTGCGCTCACGTAGTGTAGTTTTCCCGAATGCATATGCTGGCCTAAAGGGTAGAACAGGGTATTTTTGAGACATTTGTTCTTTATTTTTTAACTTAGTGTCTTGAAACGCGTTGCTGCGGTTTTTAGGCCCATAGGCATGCGCTCAAACTGAAAGTGACCGAACTATCGCAGCGTGGCTTAATAAAGGAAAAAGAAGGATGGGTAGATTTTTGTCGGTAGGAATGTCGTGAAATGGGTACTTTGTTATACGTAAATAAGTAATTAGTCTTAATAATAATCTAATATAAATTAATCTACTATAAAATCGATTGTTACTATAGTACCAGACCGATTCAGTGACAGATGTTAGCTTTGGTAAAATAAATGCTTACCATCCAAATACAGTGAAAAGGAGGAGTTTTTGAGCACAGCTCGGTTCAACACCAGCGCCAGATGATGCCACTGTCCCTCATGTTGCAAGTCGGGGCACCACACGCGCGCGCCGCACTCGCCCGAACCCTCCGGCTCCCATTCACCCACATCTGATAAAATACAAGGTGTTTGAAAGACACCGAAAAACTTGAGTGAGAGGTATGTGGTCATGCATGAAGTTAAACGATTGAGAATGTTTTTATTATAAACATACATACATACATAAAATCACGCCTTTATCCCTAATGGGGTAGGCAGAGCGAAAACGACCTAAACAAAGGTCGTTCCGCCACGTCTGACAAGTTTCTAGGGCTATTACGGATGATTATGATGTATATTGCTAAAGTCTAGGGTCTTTTATTATTATTATAAAACTTAAAAGTAATATGAGGTAGATAGTATATATAACTCACTATGAGGCACTAAAGTCTCCTGCGTGGACACGATGATAGCTTTATCTCTTGCCGACAGCACGACAGTCAAACAGACGAGATGTTCGTCTCTGCTGTTGTTAATATTCCGCACTAGAGTCAGCAATCGCACGCAATGCGGGTCCGTCCGCGGATCCGAGTATTTCTCCACGCAAATCCACGTCGAATAAGTCAGGCCGGTTTGTGGCGGAAATACTCTGTCACCTAAAATGTTTACATATAATTAGATTCTATCTTTTCGAGAGAAACAGACAAATATTTCCAATTGCTCACCTGAATGAAAAACTGAGCGTTAAAAAATAGAAACACGTTTAAAACACATTCACAAGACACAATAAAAAGTTACTTCATCATCAAACAACACTTACCAGATCCAATGCCCCCAAGGGTGGCGTTATCTTGAGTGCCAAGGGCGTTTAGGTTTGCCGATTGGGGGGCGATACTTGGAAGGTACAAACAACCAAACCCTTCGGCTGACATGTCGAATTCCACAAAAGGTGGGAGGGTGCAGGAGTTTTGGGACCTGACAAAAAAAGTCAAATCAAATTACACTTATTTAGTAGGAAGCAGGAAAGGAGGAAAGAAAAATAAAAGTGTTATAATTAGTGCCCTTAAGCATTTGATTAAACTCGCTCCGTCATCAGTCTTAATAACCACTGATCTAAACCAGAAAGCTATCCCACTGTTATAAAAAAAAATCTTTTTAGATGATAAAATTTAAATTAAATAAAAAACAAAGAAAGTATTCGTACCTATAATCTCGTGGGGTAGTCATAGACACTAATGTCTTAATCCTGGTTAAAGGCACAGGTCCTCCAGGTTTGCAGACTTGTCCTGATTCCGGAGCGATGCAGTTCAGAGGATTGCCCATCCTCAAGAACTCTCTGTAAACAAAATAACGTTGAACATTCTCTGTTAAATTGTAAAGTAAAAGCCTTGTGATGAATTTATTTTTATTAAAAATATTAGTAATCGTCTATTAATAGATTGAATAAATATTTGATCTTTAGCTAACTGTTTTTATAATCTGATTTTATTTTTAGAGTTCAATAGGAATGAGTTCAACCAGCATGTGATTTAGTCATATTACAGTTTTATCTGACGAGTTTGCGAGTGATTCATACTTGCCATGCTTGTAGTTGAGCGTACAGATACGCGCCCGTGTACTTGGAACTGCAGGTATACTAAGCCGAGCTAACAAACACTAAGGCTCGTATTTATAAATCGATCTCAAGATTGAGAGCAATATTAAGTATGGCTTTGACAGGTCGTTTTGTACTGAAATGACATTTCTGATACCAACTTAAACTCTCTGTCACTCTTGAGTGCTGATTATCAATACGGGCCTAAGACAAAGGCATGCAGGCAGATTTACACATACAAGTACGGCTCACTCATACTAGTGAGATGAGTACCTGAGTTCCACCGGTCTGAGCGCATGCGCGGCGAGCCGCTCGAGCATATACATGGCGGGCGCGTGCAAGGGATGTCGCTCGATACGGAGCGCGGCGCCGCACACTCGTAATACTGTCCCAGCCAGTCCCGCACCGCACATCACTTGCTGGTTTCTTTCGCTGCAATAGAGATTAAAAGTTTAGTGGCTAGATTTAAACAGTTAGCAAAATTTTGGGCGCTACTTTATAAAGCTAAATTGGAATTAATTCTAACAGTATTATCAACATTACCTTCTCACCAAGCTCTTGAGCACATGAGCGAGGTAGTCCCTCAGTGCCCTCGCGTGCGCCTCGTTTTGCTGCGGGCGCGGCAAGGCCGGCAGCACCTTGGCCAGTACTATGACAACGCCCGCGTGAACGACCCACGCCTCGCCCGAACTCGCGCCCATTGACAAGTTTAGGGGCGGGGCGCGGCCGGCTGGCTTTGACTGCGAATGATAAATTCAGATAAGCGCTTGGTACGATAGTGAAGAATAGGAAACCACACTAGGTATTAGTCTTGCATAACTATTTACTGTCTTATGCCTCAGCCTAGAAGGTTTACCTAGTACTGTAGTGGAAGTACGAACAAATGCTAAGGTATAATACAAAAAAATGTAAACGTATTTTTGAAGATTTTTGCAATACAGTGCTAAGTATTTTATTTCACAAATATGACAAGTAAGAAATTAAAAATTCGGCAATTTCTACTATGACGCGTTAAAAAGAAGTGACAAGCTTAAATTCTCCATGTTGACTACCTCCTCGGTAGCTCGGTTGGCAGAGCGATGGAACGGCATTCCGAAGGTCGCAGGTTAAAATCCTACACATGATGAATTTTTAATTTCTTACTATTTATATAAAGTGTAAATCAAATCCACATTTAATTTAAAATACATTAAAGACAAAATGTTCTATCAATATAATAATGTTGATATATTCTGTAATTACTATTTAATTTCTGGACAGCGGCAAATTTACCAATTAAAAAAAAACTGAAATGACTAAAGTCACCGTCATCTTCCTAGCCTTTTTCCCGTATTTCACGGGGTCGGCTACCGAATCTAGGGGATTGAATGAGGGTACTGGTTTTTATACAGAGCGACTGCCATCTGACCTCCGCAACAAAGAAGGGAAACCAGACCCACAACCTTTGAATTTCTTCGTAGGTGTGTGCAGGTTACCTCACGATGTTTTGCTTCACCGTTAAAACGCCCAATTAACGTACATATGATATTCGAAAACCAAAAAACACATTGATACGTGGTGGAATTCGAACCACGACCTCCTACACAGAAGGCCGCGACCCTATCCACTACACCATCCGAGCTACTGAAATGAATAAAGTATGAAACCTAATCCTAATTCTTACCTCATTGATAGCAGAGCTTTGCCTCGTCAAGCTTGGTGACTTCACATTGAGGCAACCGCAGAAGGTGGGCTTGTCAAACGAATCTAATGCTACGTCATACAGCAGCCTCAACACTATGCACGCGTGGATGAAAACCACTGGTACTTTCTCCGGGTAGCTAAAATCAACAACACAAACTCAAAATTCTCATTATTTCAATCAATGGAACTATTGAGAATAGCTACAGGATTAACTGTACAAACAATCGTACTCGTATTGGATAATGTCCGATATCTGAATCAAAATTAATGAGATTTCGGACTTTATCCAGGCGGCTTGGATAGTCTTAAGATTAACTGAGTAATCCTAGGATTATCCAGCCTCTGGACATTAACCATAACATATATATACAGGGTACCAACCTGACTATTATTATTATTACCAACCTGTACCAGCTGCACCGGCCAAGCTAGTCTACAATTTATAGAGACCTACACCACAGATTACTTATGAGCGCGGCGGGCGCCCAGCGTACACTATATACATGATGATGAATATGAAGTTTATAATTATTATTCTGTATGATTAGATTAGATTCATTTATTTCATATTATAAATTCCATGATTACATTACAATAATAGTGTAATAAAAATGTGCAAGGATGGTAAGCTCACATGGTAAGCTGGAAGACAACTCAATTATTTTGAGTTAAGCTCGCCTTTGTACATGATTGATGTATCTAGATTAAGTTTAGTTTAAGAATCTCTGTGTGTACAATAAAGAATAAAGAATAAAGAAAGGATAAAATGATCGACAGAATATATGTAAGTAACTGTGCAGTGCACTTACGTCATTTCCAAGATGTTTCCAGTGAAAATCTCGTGGAAAACCTCATATAGTTGCGTGTCGCCCACTTCCGTGTCGTTGATAAGTTCCGTGTCCTCCGTGAAGCAGCCCAGCTTGCGGATAGTGTCGCATAGCGTGGTCATACATATCTGCAACACATCATCATTTTATGCCAACGTGTAATCTGTACGTATCCATATGGTGAGATGGCGAACAAATGATTGCTTATTTTTTTAATAATAATAAAAAAGATTTATAAATGCGAAAGTACCTAACTCTGTCTGCCTAAGCCCAGTTTTACCGAGGGAAAATGCCCCACCGCGAAGCGGAAGACTGGTTTTTTTACTGATTTTGCTGATGGTAACAGCTATTTTTTAATCCGTTTACAAAAACTATTCTTTTCTTTTTTGAAGACAAAATGGAGCAAAGGCTTTATCTGTTTTTTTTATTTATTGATATAGTAGGAGAATGGAAAGTGGCATTGGCTACATTTTTGCTCTATTTTCCCACGAATGAGGTATTTTATCTCATCATTACCATCAAATTCACAAGTGTAAAATATACCAGAATTAAAAATTGTGTATGTGGTAGAAATGCTGAAATCTGGGAATGGGTCTGGTTTCCCTTCTGGGTTGCGAAGGTCAGGGTCGCTCTGTGTAAAAACCAGTATCCCCGTAAAATCCCCTAGATTAGGTAGCCGACCCAGTGAAGTTCGGGAACAGGCTATGGAGGTGGTAGATGACAATAGTAGAAATGCTTACTTCATGATGAAAAAACTTGGCGTTCGCCGGCTCGAACCTCATGGCCGTACTAATCGTATAGAACACGATGTGTATCAGTTGTAACATGTCCTTATCCATCAGTTCTTCACCAGACAGCTTGCCTTCCAACGAGCCCAGCACGCTCGTCACGTAAACGAAGCCGCTCACCTGGTGGGCCAAAGATTTATTTATTGACAAGTTAACAGAGACTGTTTGTATTTATTAACAAGTTACCTAACTTGTTTTTAATTTAATCATCATATTTCAATATTTACGTTAGTTATTTTAAGGCTGTAGTTGGTCTGATTCTAGGAATATTTTAGTTTTTTAAATTTAATTTCATTTTTAAATAATCATTGATACCATTCTTGCCTTGTAAGTTATTCTCCATTTATTTTCTTTGTATCAAACGGTATTCATTCATACAGATATTATATGAAATAGGCCAGTAAATAGAAGTTAGGTGGTTATCTTACCTTCCTAAAAATAGTTCTCGTTCTATGAGAGTCCCGCAAGCAAGCCAACAAAGCTTTGAGTATATGCAGTTTGAGACGTAACGCGTCATTTGGGGCGGCGTGCATCCCGCACAGTAAAGCCGACATATCTTCTTCGCCCGATCCACTCACTATTAGCTCCCTTATTACACCTGCGAATATAAACAGATATAGCTACTACCACGAATTAAAGAGAACTGTCATAGAGGTACCATGGCGAAGGGATTATAGGAAGTCCGTAAGTACTTCTCTTATTATTTCTGACTTTCACTCATCAGGTCTTTTTAGTTAGTGGTCATTCTATAGTATTTAATGACTGAAGGCCAACACACACTACTAAAATGTCAAAAGTAGGATGAAATTATTACGAAGATCCGTAAGCGACGTCTTTACTCCGTAAAAAGTCCGTAAATATTACTATCCTATCATAAATCAATTACGTTTACATTTATACAAGAAAATCATGGTACCTACAGTTGTTTTACCTCCCGATTGCCGCTAGGCCATTCATGGCTGTGCGTAGAGACGCGCCCTTGTGTGCGTAACTACAGGTTTAGTATGCCGAGTTTACGCACACTAACGCAATGTCCATCTAAGTACATTTACACACACAAATGTAGATAAGCGGCCGTCGCGAGATAAAACATCTGTACAAGTAAATAATAGTTAGAAATATAAACATACCTAAAGCTTTACTTCTACACGCCTCGTGCACAACCATTCCGTGGACGCATTTCGCGCCCCCGCAGTCTCTAAACACGTTGCAGTTGTTCGCATTTCCATTCAACAACGCAGTGAGACCTTCCATCACCAAAGACCCAAGCTCTTCCTCCTCTATGTCTATATTAGGATCTCTAATCAATGATTCTTGTCTCGAAGCCCGCCTTCGCCTCTCAGGGGCTTTCGGAGATTCATTAGGGTCATTGGCCTTTTTAGTCTTCTCTTCTTCTAGGATTTGTTTGTCTTTTAGGAAGACAGCGTATCGGGACAGGCAAGTGACGAAGACTTCTAGCATGCCAACTTCCCGATATACGTCTTTGAAAATTGCATTGTGTCTGTAATTTAAATAACTCATTAATAAATATTATTTACCAAATCCATGGTATAAATAATGACCAAATCGAAACAAAAATGAGTGATTCATATGAAACAGGTGTCATCACATCAATGACCCAAATTACTCACTTCAAAATATTCAACAGCGTTTTCATACAGAGAATGCTACAGGCTCTCGATCTATTCGCTTTCAGTAGCAAAGAGAGCGATATTAACTCCTTGCAAGGCACGAAGTTCAACTGAAACACTATGAACTCCAATAACTCGAAGAACTTCTCTTGAATCTCAGCGTTTTTTGTGTAAATCCTTTCTGAGAACTGACTCAGGGTGTTCTGGTTTTCGAGTATGAAGTAGTTCGCATTGTCTGCGTGGTAGACGCTCGATATTGCGTCGAGTATTGTGCAGCATAGAGCCGCCGAGTTTGATTTCATGAATACTGATTGTAACACCTGGAAAATATGTAGGAGTTAGTCGAATGTTGTACCGGTTTTTAAAAGTCATCCAAGATGTTAAATCTTATTTTTATCCAGTTTAAAAAGTCGTTTGACCTAATCATCGTATTTGCTGGACAATCAGTTTATCGACATTATCCAAACGAGTGTACCAGTGGAAATCAGGATACGAAGTAAAGTACTGGATGTATTTTAGTGGATGTATGTTTTGTGTGGTATAACAGACCTGGAACGCTTGCACGTTCCTGACGGCCTGCCCGCTAGCGGACGGCTGCGGCAGCACGAAGCCCTGCAGCTGGAACAGCTCGGTGTTGGCCCTGGTGGGGCGCAGCTCCGAGAAGCCGCACGCGCACAGCGATGAGATCATGAGCACCAGGTTCCGCAGAGCCGCGCGAGCTTCAGTCCCGCTTACACGCTCTTCTTCTAACCTGGGTGGGACAAAGACAGCTAGAAATATGGCCTACAAAGCTCATGTCTGAATATTATGGAGAATGTTTATTTCCTAAATGGGTCGTTTTAATTTGCAATATAATACTTGATAGTGACTTGATAACTTTGTAACCTTATTTGATAATGTTGTGTAATTAGAATTACTAAGAATTTATTATGTTAAAGTAATAGTGCACTATACTTTAGCAAACTTAGCATAGGTAATAATTCGATGTTTACTGAATATTGTGCTGTTTTGGTATGAAACAAAGTATGTTTTCAATAACACAGTTTTCTACAAACTAAACAAAAATGTGGATGGTGCAATTGAACTAAAACACTTTCAAAACTAAAGTAAACTAAAACAAACAGTGCTTACCCTGATGTTAAATAATCGGGCACACCTTGCCTTTCGTGTCTGTAGGAACATAAAAACATAAACAAAATAAAACTAGAAACTACAAACAACATAAAGTAAACAATTAAACATATTCATGCACATGCATCAACTAATTCAACTAAAAAATTATTACTTACTTGAGTAAGAATTCTGATAGAAACAGATACCCTTGGCAGGTTCGAAAATCATCTAGCAATAATTGACTAACATCACTTGAGTCCTTCAGGAAGCAGAATACTGCTACAAACATTTCCACCACCTGCAAACAATCCAAAACACAAGTGTATTAATATTAACCTGGGAAATACTAGGAATAAGCTGATATTTTCCTGAGATAAAAAGTAGCGAGGATATTGTCTATTATCCTGCCAAGTTTTATCAAAACGGTGCAAAAAGATAACAGACAAGATAGTTACTTTCACTTTCGTACTAGGAAAATTTTTGTACTTACCTCTAAAGGTGTCAACTCTGGAATTTTTTGCATATTTTCTATACATAAACCTACACATCCTTTATCTGTAAAAAGTAATAAAATTGTAAGGTGATAATATTATTACATAATATATGCATTGATATTATTCTTTTAATCATGCTTTATTTTGAAATGATCATATCATTCATAGTACGGTGTAAATATGTAATGCAGAAATGTTTATTTTTAGTAATTATATATCTGTTCTAGGAAGTGATTAACAGGAGAAGTGTTCTAGGAAGTCTAGTCTTTGTAATAAGTTTATCTATCTCCATAACATATTTTTTCTGACAAATGATTCACTTCTAAGAGCTAACAACAGGATGCACATAATAGAGCTCAATTCAGCTCTGTATTATAGTATAATGTAGTATATAAGTATATGTACTTACTATGAATATATTGTACTACAGACTGAGTGAGTCCATGCCTAGATAGCGTCATTAATACTTCAGCTGCAGACTTCCTCCACATAATATTGTGTGGCGCACACCAGGATGTTATAGCCGAAAAGAGGAGACTCAAATCATCCTTCCTTGCTAATTCCTCACACGGGAATGGATGACTGCATAACCTTACCAGAACCTGCACAAATGTTATAGGTGTATTAGCTAAGTAAATAAAGACTATCAGAAGAGATATATCCGGATGTAATGTGTAGTAGTTGTGCAAATTAGATAGTCATGTAACAACACATGTGGAAATTACATGCTAATTTTGTCAGTTAGATTGTAAACAACACAAGAAAAACTATTTATGAACTCATTGGAATATAAGGAAACATTATTGAAATATAATATCTATTTTCAATAATATTCATTCAGTAACCCATTAAATAAACAAATTAAAACATATTTCTCAGTGAGTCATAAAGAACTGAATCATGGTAAACAAACATTACATTTACCTGTACAAATATCTTTTGCAGAAGTATTCTTCTTTCCCTGGGTGTGAATTCACTGATCCCATCTTGTACATCAGCTTCAGATTCTGGGATCTCCGGAAGGTCAAAGAATAGATACAAGCATTTGACCAAGGTTGATGGTATTGATGCGGTTGTCATGACCTACAAATGAAACAACCAAATTGCTATTTGATATGGTGCATTATCAAGCCTTGAACTGGTTTTTTATTCAATGTGACAATAGATTTGATATCACATTGGAATACAAACTAAGAGTATCTATAGCAACATGAAGTATCATCGAATGATATTTATAATAAATAAAAATTAATTTCAATTAACATTTATTTACAAGAAGCTAGGGTACAAATTAAATAATAGTATCGGTAATAATTTTACTTTAAATATAATCCTACCTGTATTAGAGATTGGTCACCCGCTGCTAAAAGATTCAGAGTAGAGAGCAACATCCATCCATTGCTTGATTCTTCTGAATTCTCTATCTCAAGAAACTTAGCGATAGCACAGCTAGCAGCTTCAGTGCTCTGGTTACTGGCTCTTTTCCTGATCTCCGATACCATGAGCTTGGAAACTTGCTGGCAGAATGACAGTATATCCCAGAACTTTTCATTCATCTCGCTGGAAGGACTTGTGCCAAAGACCTAGGTTTAAACATGATAAGAGATCAGGATAGGAGATTTGGATTTACTAGGATTTAGATATGCAATATGTTTGATGTGACTTTGGACTAATCCTTATAAAGATAGTGTACCTTGCAGAAGAGAGGAAGCATGTTGTAAAGTTTGTCATCTTTCTCGGCGTCGGTCAACGGCGCTGGCGGGTGCGTGTACTCCGCGAACAGCTTCTTGAGGTGCATGAGGCCGAGCTGTACGTGCGGCGACGACGGAGACTCCGCAGAGTCCGACGACGCCGACGAGCTAGCCCCACGCAATTTGCGCATCAGATTCATCTTGTACTCAACCACTCACAAATAAATTAAACTCATTTTCCACAAAACGAAAACGCGACCGACCACCGCGTCACATTGTTTTGTGAAAAGAATAAACATGGGATAAATTGTTTATTATCCACCAACTATACACACGAACATTGTCGTCCGATTTATGGGTGATACAGTCACTTTGGTGTTTATCTACATGATTGAAAAAACACTTTAGGGTTTTATGTTGATAAAATTAACACTCATTTCACTATTTTCCTATTTTAATTACTGCTTTTCGCATAATTTCGTACGCCCACACGCAAATCTTCACTGAATTTGATGGTTATTTGGGACATAAAGAATCTCATGAGTTAGAAAGAAAGAGCACGAATGACCAAAGCGGTATAGCGTTGTCACTGTTCCGTTTGTCAATAAAGCTCGCTATCTTACTAAAAAGCACAATTTAAGGTCGACAGGCTTAATTGCCTAGTATCCAAGGCTATAAAATCGATAAAAAACAACTGTCACTAGAATAGTGTTGCACGGCTAGATGATTCATAAAACGATTTACTTTACAGACATTCATTTCATAAAATATTGAAATCAAATATTATTTATTACATTGTTTGAAACAAAAAGTAAGGAAACAGAAATTTTATATTGATCTCAAATGGTTAACACATTCATAAAACCAGAAACTGCAGTGAAAGAAATAAATAATAAGAGTTACCTCTTTTTTGGGCTCATTTATATAGCACAGCACAGCCCTATAACTGTCAATGTCACTTCACTGTCACTGTCATTTTCTCCTGTCACTTTGTGTCATGTCACAAAGTGGTCGAAATTGCCTCAAAATTGCGATTGCTAGTGTTTTACCCAAATCTCGTGGTTTTAGCTTGTTTTCCAATTCTTGCACTTAAAGCTTTGCTTCTGAGGGATATTTAGTTGATACAATATGCCGGAAAATAAAAATTTGGTGCTGTGCTACAACCGTGGCTGCGGCCAAATGTTTGACCCTGCGCTGAACGATAAAGGTACTAAGAATATTCTAGAGAATTCTGGATAATGTGTCCTTCCTAGTATGCCGCTAAAATTTTAAATAAAGCCCTTGGAATAGATGATGAAATAGTCATGCAAACAGCGAAAAATATGCTCATATCAATTAGTAAAAGATTAAGTTACATACAACGTTTATTTTTAGACGAATGCCGCCACCATCCTGGCACGCCGGTGTTCCACGACGCTTACAAAGGATGGTCATGTTGCAATAAGAAAAGCACTGACTTCACTGAATTTCTCAACATCAGGGGTTGCACTTTGTCCAAGCACTCTAATGTGGTAACTAAAATTATTTACCTATCTTAGGAGAATAAATTCTTAATTAAAAGCTTCAAGCTTCGTCCTTTTGTAATACCTACCGACTTGCAAACCTGCTGTGGAACATACATACCTACTGTGGAAACCTTTGTTCAATCTTGTATTCATGGAATTCTTCAAAAAAACCTTACAATCCTTGTTCAAGTTAGAGTTTTTATAAAGATTTTTATAACTCTTTATATTTCAGAAACCCCCTGAGCCTGAGAAGAAGCAATTAGACACAGAACTAGATAAGAAAGAGGTGATTGAAGTCAGAGCTCCCGTGACGGGACCGACCCTTGAGAGACCACCGTTTGAATCACCCTTGACCACCTTAAACTGCTGCATTGCCGATTCCTTGAAACAACTTGTTCAGAAAAAGGATCAGACAAAATTGGTTGCTGATGATACGTAAGTTTCATTTATTATTATTTGTAGTAGGTATTCGCTAATAGTCAGAATGCTTGTAACAACATGAAGTTCATTAGTAAGAATTTATTAAAATTTCATATCAAATTATTCCTTATTTCTTTTCAAATAAATGTCCTTTTATGATAACTAATAACTAGAGACATAAACTATTTGCAGTGTTGTGGCTCTAGGCACAAGTTGCAAGAACGGAGGCTGTAACGCAACTTACGAGGGACCACAGACTAACGACACAATATGCACGTACCACCCCGGCTACCCCGTTTTCCACGAGGGCCTGAAGTTCTGGTCCTGCTGCCAGAAGAGAACCACAGACTTCAACACATTCCTAAGCCAGCCCGGGTGCACTACTGGCTCTCATAAATGGAAGAAAGAGGTAAGAGTTGTATAAGATAAAAATAATAATATAATTTTTTATTCAGATTCTGAATAATCCTGGCAGGTGGAGTGGCTTTAATAACTACATAATAAAATAACTAAATATTTGTGCTGCACCACAGCTTTTTAAAAGTACTATTAGATATTTTTCCTAATATCAAACTTAAAATTACTAACAAAAACTCAGTGACTGCAGTGTACTTACTAGTAAAGCACTCTAGTCAAGCACCTTGTATTGATAGTCCTCCTACCGCTTTGTAGAAGGTCTTTGATAGAATGTGGAATTCTAACACAATTCAAAAGAGTTCATTCCAGTTGGTCAAGTATAGATTTTTATAATTGTCCTGATATGTTGTAATTTTTTACCCGACTCTCAAGAAGGGTTATGTTTTTTTATATACCTACCCTTTTCTGAATTTTCAATTATTTTTCAACTCATTTCCAGGGTCCACCTGCAGGCACCGTGAAATGTCGCTGGGATTGGCATCAAACACCAGAATACGTTATAGTGAGTGTGTATGCCAAGAAGTACGACCCGACCATGAGCTACGTCAAACTGAACCCTATCCGCCTGAACGCAAAGCTGGTTTTCCGCGAGGAAGGCGACTCCACTTTCGAGTTGGATCTCGAACTTAGAGGCGTAAGTGCATTGAACTCTGTTTATTTTAGACGAGTAAAGGACAATGTCAATACAAATACTACTACAGCCAATAGTTGTTATACTGAATTCAGGAAGAAAAATAGTATTTATGATTATGAGATCATAATAGAACAATCATAAACAGATGTTTTCAGTACTTATTTATATTTATAATCCATTTTGTTGCAGGTTATTTCAGTAGAAAAAAGCAGTGCATCAATGCTGTCAACAAAAGTGGAAATCAAACTCAAAAAGGCTGAACCGGGTGCTTGGGCCAAACTGGACTTCCCACGAGCTGCCCCTGTTAAGGTTGTTGAACAACCGAAAGCACCACAGATTGAAGAGGATGATTCCGTCGACCTGTCCACTGTAGAATGCATTCAATCCATTGGAAAAGTCAATATGAATGCGGACATGGCAGAGTGATACAGATAGTAACATAAATTGTGTACAAATATAGAACAACTTGACTTATGGAACATACAGGTGTACTTGTTTATTTAAGGCAAAACTATCAGTACAGGATAAGAGAGGTCGTCCTTCACCGATCTGTTTACCAGTTGAAAAGTACATGTATGCTATGCAGGTATTGTTTATCAACAAATATACCTCAATTGTCTTGCCTATCAAAATATGTTCAAGGATATTTTTAATAGAAAAAAAAATGAAAAAAATATCCTTGAACATATCTGCGTACATGTACCTACTCTTCAACTGGTAAACAGATTGGTAAAGGATGACCTCTTCGGATCTTAGACTATATTTGTTATTTTAAGATTATAAAAACTTGAGTGTTTTTTAATCATGTAGTGCATTTATTTGGCGGAACAAATAAAATGTGCTTAAATTATTCACATAGTTTTAATTATTTAATCACATGCCATGTAATAGTTATACGTTTAACAAGTTTTCTAATCAGAGGTAATATTTAATGGTATTTACAACACTCTTCTATACATATTTGATTTGGAGTAAGGATATGTTTCACTTTTAATATAATACTACTATGAATTAAACATTAAAACAATTACCTATTTCTTTACTTACCAATTACACCTAAATACTATCTTACAATTTTATACATTTAATGTAATGATGACTAGAATAAGACTAGATAATTTATTTTATTTTATGACATTTACTTCTAATTCAAGAAGGTACTTAATTCAAATAAATAAATCCTTCCTCAAGGCTCATACAAAAGAAAGTACAATGGCAACTGATGGCAACTTTTAAATGGTGATTTTTAAAAGGTCAGAAGGAGAAATTATTTTGAAAACATAAAAGTTGGTAGCCATAGGTAACTTATAATTATAATCGACCCTACTCTGTGCTAACGACCACAGTGAGGCAATGGATTGCATGAATACCTGTATACCTTTTGATTTGAGCTATGAAGAATAGACGACGTAAGTAGATGGAAGTGGAGTTACGTGGGTACGGTATAGTAAAAGTTTCGAAGTTTCCATACTACAAAAGTAGTAGCTATACTTAAGGTGACGAGCAGGCTTCCGAAACAGTAGTTGTTGCTTGCGAAGATATTATAGACGAAGGCGGGAATGGGGTCGGAGCTGGCTGCATACGATACATGTCGTGTAGCAGAGTGGCCACTGAGACGTCACCCACTGTGTCGCGGAAGAGAAGCAGCTCGATGGAGCGCGCCCGCACTGCGCGGAGAGATGGTAGGAGTAGGAGCAGACGGCCAAACCTGAAAAGAATAAAATTAATAATATTACCTTCCGTTCTAAAATACGAACAATCGGAACACATTGTTGTGCAGTACTAACGCAAAAATGCCATAGCTGCAGATTAATATCAACTCTTCTGATCACTGATCAAACAGACAATTTTCGCTCGATCTTTTAGGTACTTATGTACTTTTCGCAAATAGCGGTAGCTCGTAGCTCCGAAGAGCTGTCTAAAAAAAACACGTCTTGGACAATCCCCAGTTTAAAATATCCAGCAGACAACTTACCTGGTTGGTTGTCGTGTATATCTGGTCCTCACATAATCTGCCAAAATGCACTGTGCCTGGTCTTGCAGCATCTCTACTGGCTGAGTTTCGCTTAATCCGGGAGTATCTGCCAACAAAATAGAGTTCAGAACCTCATGAAAACTTAAAAAATAAGTATGCTTCGGAGATTGAAAGGGGAGTTTACCTGGTGAAAACAGAACTATGGCTTTCATGCAACCGCATTCGCTGCCATCTGGTGCTATTTGTCGAAATCGACATAGGATTTCCTGAAACAAACAATCAAAAGTTAGATGCAACGTGTCTTTGCAATACCAGAATTTGGAGAGTGGGAAACTACTAATCTATCTGTACGGTAGGGAACTCAAGAGTAGATCGCAATAGCAGCACGCAAGATTGGAGTTGAGCACAGATCAGAAATTTAAGTCCTACAGTGCTGATTCCTACGTAAGAAGAGACCTATCCACGCTGTACGCAGTAGAACCAACCAATAATTTGTGTTAATCACTTGATGTTAGGATTTAGAAGGAGGGCGTAGATCCCTATCAACTATTGTAGGTACCTGTAGAGTATTGAGCTCCAAATCAGCCAGTGGATCGGGTGGTAGTCGCGCCCTCGCCTGTGGTGCAGCAAGCAAAGGTGCCAGATCCCACGGTGCGGACCACTGCGCCAAGTGTAGGAGAAACAGATCCTTCCATGCAGCCCGTAGAAGAACCAGTTGGTCTCCCGGAGCGAGGGCTTGAAATGGCGCCAGACAACGGACCCAGCGGACTGCCATGAACAGCAGGCGGGCGCTCGTTTCCTTTTGAATAAATAATTTAATTCATTAATTTATCGATGGATGAAAGCCTGTAGGCTAATGTTATTTGAAAATTAGTAATCATTTATTTTTTTCTTGAATGTTTTGTCTCCCTTAGTTGGCGCCCAATATGGGACTATTTAATTTATTATCCCACTGTGCAAAGGTATTAAAAGTACGTGCTGCTATCTACGTAAACCTATACTATACGCTTAAATATTTTTTCTTAAGACGAAATGTAGAGTGCATATTATACCTACATAGGTATTATTTGCTGTAACACTACCTTACTGTTACATATTCTTATACTAAGCTTGTAAAGGCACTTTGCAATAGTTTGTTTGATATTTCGCCAGATAAAAATATAAGTAGAAACTGCAGCATTATGCATCTATAACTTGATATAACAAATGTAGAGTTGGTAAATACACAATGTACGATGTCGCGTCGCGGGTTCGGCCGATGGGCGGGGTAAGTCAAGGCAAGGCGAGAAGTCACCCTCTCTCGACCAATCGCGAAGCCGCGCCCGCCCCTAGTCAAAAAGCCAACGATAGTCACACCCCCTAAAAGCTGAAACTGCCTTTCCGAAACTTACGCGATACGATACCTACGTCTCGATCTACTCAACTCACGTATAAAAAATAAAAATAAATTACCAGAAGATGCTGTTTGGAAAAATGCCCTGTATGTAGAGCTTTTGCAAAAAACCAAGAGCTAACTGAACTGGAACTAATTGCCTCTTGTTTTTGACAAAGCCCAGGGTTTTTGTAGGTAAATTCGCTGACAAACTGTCACTTTCTGTTTCTATAGGTACCTTTGACGCTCTGTCTATCCTAGGCCTAGCATTCCGCCGCGCGATACCTAGTCCTACCTACTAATAAATAAATATTGCATACAATTTGACAGATAATTACCTACCTAATGCGATGAAAAAAGCTATCGCGGCCATAACCACGTCTGCTGCAGGGACCGGGTAGGTAAGATTTGAAGATTTTTGCTGCAGCTTCAACCGTTACAAATCTTAGCATGAACAGGCAGGCCGTTTATTTTACCTGCAGCAGTTCCCATGTAGGAGCGAGTGGTGCTCCGAAGGCGCCCGGCGGTGGTCGCAGTAATGTGGGATCGCCCTGCAGCTGTAACTGCTTTGCACTCCACATCAGCTCCTGGATGACGAAAACGAACATTTGGGAGAATTGCACTAGGTATTAATGGAAAGTTTTAAACTCTATTTATTCACATTTTATAATCATGCAGTGTAGACATACCTACAAGAATCAACCAGCTCACCGTCTTTCGGATACATCTTATATCACGTGCGTTGTCGGGTCTTCGATTAGATTGACCCGATGTAGCAAGAGCCGGGAACGGCTCCGGCACGAGCGACTGCTACTGCTGGTGACGTCACTCACCTGACATTTATCAGAAGACATGAGCATGTGCAGCAACGTAGGCGGCGGCGGCGGCAGGAACGGCTCCGGCACGAGCGGCAGCGGACTGACCGCGCCCGCTCCCGCCCCGCTCGAGCCTGCTGACGACGCTGTGCTTAGCGGTGCGCCGTCGCTGACGCCTGACATGCTGAACTGTTGAACGCTGAAGTTAGTCGCTTGTT
Source organism: Scrobipalpa atriplicella (assembly GCA_029255725.1). Classification (NCBI taxonomy): domain Eukaryota; kingdom Metazoa; phylum Arthropoda; class Insecta; order Lepidoptera; family Gelechiidae; genus Scrobipalpa; species Scrobipalpa atriplicella. Next base: position 61,208 of record JARACY010000334.1, read on the forward strand.
TTCCAACCGTAGATATAATAAAAAGGAATTGAGTAGAGTTGGCGCTGGCGCCTAAATAGGACAACCAGAATGAATGTTAGTGTTAATTACTTACGCTAAACGCAGAAACCAAATCTGTTTACTTTACACAGGTAAGTCAGTAAGTATGAACTAATAGTGTTGTTTTCAACGCGAAGTATCTACATGAAAATCTAATGCAGATACTTGAGAGAATTGCAAGACGCAAAAGGTAAGATTAGCTGAAGGGAACGCACGAGTAACTTTGGCGTAAATATAGGATCTTATTTATCATGCGCTACTTCAACCTTTACATTAAAAAAATATAGAGGAACTTACTTGGAAATTGAACGGCTGTGGCAGCGGCGCGTACGGTGACGGTGGTGACAACTTCAACGCGTGCGGCTTATGAGTGTGTCCCAGCGACGGCGGTGGCAGGCCGCCCAGAGCGTGCAGCTTCGGTTTGCGAGGCCCGCGCTCGTGCTGCACTGCTATAGGCAACAAGAAAAGTAATATGTAAATTTTGGTATATGGTATTCGCATACGGAACAGTAATATTCGCCTGCGATTTGTACTCTTTCAAATTCCTATTCAAATGATTTAATAATTAGGCACCTGGTCAAAAATAAAATAGCAGTAGCACACTCGTCAGGAAAACATAGAGGTAATCTCAATCCCTACGCAATATTTTACAAATTCATTGCCGCACAACCGTGTAAAAAGTTTCGTCTTGATATTTTAATAAGTTTGCTCAAACTCTAAGTAAAATTTTACAAATTCAAAGCTACATCTAATCAAAGCTACACCAATTCTACAAAAAGAACCACCTAATTCGTCAAATGACCCGTAGCTAAGCGTGTAAAAACTTTCTCTTGATATTTTGCATTCGTAATACGTATTTTTTTAAAGTTGGTGACAGCGTAGCTCTGTGTTTAACATGCCGAATACCTATTCGAAACATGGCTTAATCTCCTTTGCAAAGTTTGACAAAAATGCTACAATCCCGCAAACAACCCACCTAATTCCAAATTCATATCAAATGACCCGTAGAAAAGCATGTTAAAAGTTGCCTCTTGTAATTTTGCATCCGTAATACGCATTCCGTGTAAAAGTTGGTGACAGAGTAGCTCTGTGTTGAACATGCGGATTATACGGCCGCTGCCCGAGCCCCCGGTAACGTTAAGCCGGATCGTATAGCCTATATACAGTACCTATGTAGGTGTATTTATTATGCAGGGAGTTTGAGAGGTCATGAATAGGTACTATAGGATTGGTATTGGGTATAACAAATATGTTCACTGAATATGATGCATCAGATAAACACGAATGCACAAGTATCGCGTTTTTTTTAACCCTACTCAGTGTAACCCTAATCACTATTTAAACATAGCTACATGTTCTACTAATATGTAATACGATACCTACTCGTACAAATAGCATTTTTTTTTACTTGTTTTTTTTTTTGTCTTCTTCATACATTTTGTGTGATTTAGGAGAGACATGTTCAAATGAACTTTTTTGAACATCCTGTATACTCGGAAATTAAGTGGTTAAAGAATAATAAACTGTAGTCTCTACGCGATCTATGCCGTAGCGTAGCCACAGACTAATGATGCGCGGCGAGCGCCGTAGCCGTAGCACGTGCGTAGCACTGTGTAGCTGACGTAGCAAGTTTAAATTTAATTGATTAATTGATAAGAAAGATTTGATTATTTTAAGCAAATCTAGAGTAGTTTCCTAGGTGGTCAAATAAATATTATTGAATTCGTAATCTCTGCTGCATAGTTATTATTTCGTTGAATTGTGGTTTAAGCCGCTGCGATGCTGCGTGTCACAGCTTCAGGTCCGCTCGTAGCGCATTAGTGGGTGCCGTGTATCCGTCGGTGTCACTATTCACATTCACTTTAAGCCGCGCCGATCATGTGTAGGGCTGGTGATGCATACATAATTTATATTGTTTAATATGACAATCTACATTCTCTATTTTGGAATAAAACATAGGCAATAACCTACACGGTAATAATTTAGTAAGTACAAAATCCGATAGGGTTTGCTCAGGCAATAAAACTGAACAACAAAGAAATTCATCGAGGAGAAGACTTTGTCGTTTTCCAGAAGTTTCTTTTGTTAAAGTTGTTCAGTTTCGTAGTATGAGCAATCAGTTTGCGTACTGACCAAAAATAACGCTATTTAAGTGTTAAAAAAATTACTGCATCTCACCATTTATACGTGTACTAGTACTGGTCTAGTTTTTGTCACATACTTAATAGAATGATGTGACAACCGTTGAGGAAAACATTCTCCTCTATTTTTGATTTTTCTTAATTAGCCTCATCATCATCGTGACGAAACACAAAAAGTTTTTTTTAATTACCCCCTCAATTTGACCGCTGGCAGCCCTGCGGCGACGCGGGAAGCAACGTATGCGCCGCCATGCACCATGTGCGGGAACAATGGCCGCATTCTCATGGACTGAGCGCGTAAGCTGATTGCGTGACGTCATCGCTCCCGCGGCCCCGCATTTCAACAATGTTACGTAGCTTTAGTAGGATAGTTACCCTGCTCGATGCTATATCAAAGGGGTCGAAGGTAAGATTAGTTCTTAATCCTGTTAAAACATTCGGTTGCACCTTGGTATAGCTATCTATCGGCAACTTTTTTGGTCGGAAATAGCAATAGGTACCTTGCTATCAGCAAATCTACTCTAATTTGAAAGTTCACGGATACTACGTAAAAAGAGCATTCCATAGAAAAGACTTCAACGCGCTTCACATTTCTACGCCGTAGCAACTTGCACTTTGTTTGTAACAGTTTTGCGTTATAAAATTCGAAGCAGTTTTGCGTATCAGAATAGATGTTTGAAATAAAACAAAAGAATAGCAACTATATGCAACTATTGCGTGCTTACGGGCACAACTGGAGCAATGTTAACCTTTGTTTATAGGGCGCGTGTAATCCCAAATAGAACACGTGCTTTTTTCTCGGCTACCCTCACGGTCCCCCTGCAAAACAACTTCGACTTTATTTTTGGTATATTAGCTTCTGATTTTCCTTATGAGTGTTGGCTGAGGGGAGGTCTAAAGGCCCTAGTTTCCAGTTTGACGCGGAGGAGGATAATCTTGTTTTTAATTACTGAAGGCGAATGTTGCGAAGTTCGTGTCCGTGTGATCTAATGGCTGCTCCGTCATCCGTCATGTTGTTGCGGTGTCTATGTCGACGACTTTTTGGTTACAAATACTGCTATTCTTTCTGCGTATAATATAATTGTTTGCAAGTGAATAGAATAATTATTCAAATAAAACCGAATAGACGTGGACGAGCCCTGGGACGAGAAACAGTATGTCCAGTATGACAAATATTGTTTGTTAATAAAAGTTTTTTGACACTAAAATTGTTAAAAATATCATAGACAGACATTTTTTTTAGGTTAGGTTTATAAAAAATGCTTATAATATATACAACACGTGCAAAACGAGACTTCTTTTTATCGTCCCTGCCCCATAAATAAGTAATCAATTTATTAAAGCGAGCTCTTTTACGTTCAAGTCGCAGCCGCTTAAGCTCCAAAAAGGCGCTCACTGAATCACATTTGAAGCATTTAAAAGGGAGATTTAACTTCAAACATCTATCAGGCAAAGCCCCTCGCTCTGCCGAATTGAAAGCAAACAAAACATGTTTTTCAAAAACGTAGCTCGCGCAAAAACTACATATTTATTTGTTGTTTTTTACCGGGAGGCATCGGCGTCAATTAATTTTCAAACTGTGTGTAAAAACAGGCGGTTTTAATTGGAGAGTCACAATCTATCTATACTTATAAAATCGTTTGTCCTTACTGACTGATTCATCAACGCAGAGCCTAAACTACTAAAGCTAGAATCGTGAAATATGGAGAGCAGGTTCCTTTAATAACGAAACCTACCACTAAGAAAGGATTTTTGGATTTTCCCCCCTTAAAGGGGTAAAAAGGGGGTGTGAAGTTTGTATGAAAGTCCGTCAATTTTGAAGGTAGGATCTTCAAATTTTGTATTTAGGCTAATAATAAAAAAATAATTAATACGTGTTTCAGCGTTTTTTTATTTTTCACCCCTAAGAGGGTTAAATAGGGGATAGAAGTTTGTATGGAAATTCCGTCAATTTTGATGGCAGGATCTTCCAATTTTGTTTTTGGGCTTAAGATTAAAAAATAATGAATAAGTGTTTCAGCGTTTTTGTATTTTCCACCCCTAAGGGGGTTAAATAGAGGATGAAAGTTTGTATGGAAATTCCGTCAATTTTAAAGGTAGAACCAGCGCGAGAACTCAATCCCACGGGAAAGCTCTTAGCTGCGGGTGAAACCGCGGGGCGGAAAGCTAGTTTCGTTTATAGGTACTCGCAGTAGAGTAAGCAAATCATGGGACATTTTTGTTTCAATGCTAATTTTTGTTATAATAATAATAAAAGTTTTTTTACTATTTTTAAACAATTTTGTGCATATTTTGGGTACTATCTTAATTAAGTATATTAACTTTTTGCGTTGCAGTTTCACTCGCAGTTTAATGAGTTTTCCCGTCGGAATCAGATATTTTTCCGCGATAAAAAGTAGGTAGCCTATATTACCCTTACTAAGGGTGAACTTTTATTACTGTGAAAGAATTTTTGAAATTATTCTCGTAGTTTTTGAGTTTATTCATATAATGATCCTCAGCATTGAGAGAGCGACCAGAAAGAGAAGATAAAAATATAACTGTAAAGTTTTTATATGCACGTGATTTCTACTATTTTACAACCCTTAAATTAACTGTAGGTTACATATAGGTCATTGATACTAGTACAATAATTTTGATCCTACATGTTTGATGCCACTAATGACTATAGGGCGATTATTCTATTGTTAGGTAACCGAGCTCTTAGGTAAAATAATCTGTAGTGAGGCTCCTTACGAGATTTAGTTGCTGTCCAGGCTACTACAGTACAAATACACACTAAAGAACATTTATACTTATATTTTATGGTAATCCTTGCTCTCACTGTAATCTCACTGGACTTATGTCAAACATAAAGGAGGTACAGTTTGTCAAATAACTAGTAGCTCTATGATATAAATTCTGCTCACCAAGGTTGTAAAATAGTATTATTATATTTAACAATGAAAGGAGGCAAATAACACTTTATCATAGAAAATTCAAAAAACTGGAACTATTTTATCTCCGTAACTTTTTCATTTACATTATTCGTAATACCTAATAAAAATTGGTATTTGCATTTTCATTACAAATCTAATAATTTAAATATTTTTTGTCATTGTTAGGTACATTGTTTAATTAACCATGGTACTCAGGGTACTACATAGTCATTAAACTGTGTAACCATGCACTACACTGTAGAATAGAAGCACAGACTGGACTTACTGGACATTAGTATTAGCAAGTATCCAGCAAGTAGCCACCCCCTAGTGTGGGGGTGCAGGCGCTACATAGTTATCTGCGCCGTTATGGCCGTGTAAATGGAGTTCTGCGGTCGATAACTTAGTGATGCGTCAAACTATCGATAAGTAAGTTTAAGAAAATTATTTGCTATACTCTCCAAACAGATATAAAGAATTCGCTAGCGCCCTCTATGATTTTATATATCCGATATTTTTGTTTTATGTTATTAAATACTTAGTATAAGTACTTATTGTATATAATTACCGTTCTTTTACATAATTTGGGAAAGCTTTATCCCAACTCTTTTATGTTACACGTGCGTACTAAATATTTTGTTCATTTCATAGGTACGAGCTTGTTGACGTGAACTCTATTTTAACAAAAAATCGTGGGTCAATTTGACGTGAAAAGGTAAAAGGAAAATCTTGTGACTGTAATCAGCCCGCGGGCGAAGCCTCGTTTCAGAGCACGACGAGTTTTTTGTGCAACGAACACGTTTCGCTGTGCCCGGAAAAATCCTAACACATAAGTATAAAAAATATATAAATTAAATGACTGTAGACTGTTTGGCAGACTCTATATTGCTTTGTCAAGTTTCTGAAAAATTAAAACAAAATTTTGCCTTAAGTTTATGTGGGTTTTAGGTACTTAAACCTATATCCCATCTTTGCCTTCATTGCAGTTTACCGAATCACCGACTCCTGAGACCTCGAAACTTATACGAAAGATAAAGTTGAATTCAGACCATGCCGGGGACAAGAAAAATCTAAATTCTATACTTTTCTCGCTCCCAAACTATCATCAAAGAATATAATAATATTAGATAACGCTCTATCATGGAACTGTAAAAAGTTTTAGACAGGTTGTATTTCTTATCGACAAGTGCCACACGAAAGATGAGATATTGTTCAGATCTTGCAAAGGAAATGAAAAATCTGGCACATTCTTTAACAAAAAAAAAACGTTTCCCAAAGTAACATGGAAATTATTAGCCAGTTGTATGTTCTTATCGACAAGTTCCTTCCTTACAGTCTCTAGTCTCTAGACGGTGGGTAGTGTGAGGCGTGATTAATGACGCAATAATCCCGGCCCGCCCCCCAGCTTCATGAAGCCGAATTGGTGAACGGTCAAAAGGTTTATTGACTGACGAGACCAAGATGCTGAGGCGTATGTACCTATTTTAGGTACCTACTTGACTGGAAGTTAGGTGTAATTTGCATTCGTTATAAATCAAAATCGAGAAGAGAGGCATTTCTGAAATGAATAACATTTTCTTAGTAAAAAAAATATCCTTCATTGGAAAATTGTAGAGTGATTTATTGGAAAGTAGATAAGTTTTTTATGTTAAAACCCTTGATTTTAAATTGTTCGTTATTATCAGTAGAAATATCCCCTTTCTAGCTTTACTGTGATTGTATCTACAATCTTATATCACTAGTCTGGATGCATATATGTACCAAAAATTTAGCCCAAATTATATTCAAATCTGCTAAAATATTGAAACAAAAGAGATCGCAGGCATACCTATATTTTTACCCAGTCAGGATTTCTATGTTTGTTAGTAAACCTAGAATAAGAAGTACTACGCAGAGATTAAATCGACAGCTTGTTTTCCTTCATCATTCGTCAAGCAAGTATAAATAGGAGTCGTAGTCCCAATTTCCGTGAAAAGCCCCCATGCCCCGTCTTCATTTGCCGAGCACACAATCGGCGATGACTCGGCATTTGCCTTTAGAAGACTCACTTCTTACTCAGATTACCAGCATCAAGATGTTAAACATTGCTATTTTTTGGATCATAAGACTTGAGACGTGGGGCTGAAGTGGTGGAAGATTTGAACATTTTATAGATACTTAGGTACTTTCTGTTCAGAAAAGTATGGCATTGTTTCTGTTTTAATGTAATTTACTCAAGAAAGTAAAGAGTTCAATTCCTAATTTCCATTCCATTCAAAAAGATTAAAATCTCTTCTATCGTGAGATGAGTTTTAGAGCATTTAAGGCGCGTATGGCAAATTTTGAAGCGGTAACTAGGTACAACTGTGCACTTGAAGTTATCAACTTATAGCCTAAATTGTAATTTAACGAAACTTTACTGACTCTAATTCTGAGACAAGCATCTATGTTGTACTATTCTTCGAAAGTTAGTAATATTGGAAAATTCTCAGCAAAATCGTTTTTATTTGAAAGTAAGCAACCAGGTGTGTATTTCACCGCAAACGTTATTACCGCTCCATAGATGCGCATCAAAATCATCGCGTGGAAAATATCCAGAGAGACGACCCCGCAGCGTCCCGTGTTCCGACGCCCGTGTGCCGACATTCGTACCGACGTTAATTCCAGCCGCATTTGTTCCATTACATTTCCGACACAAAGTAGATACGCGTTTGCCGAATTGACTAGGTGGAAGCGGCCAGGCGAACGCCGCTGAATAGGACCGAGCGAGTAGAGCCCGCGGGAGCGACAGGGACCGAGCGCGAAAAGTGAGAAAGATGTATTCAGAAGTGAAATAGTCTGCTGGCTGAGCACATCATCATTAACGAGCCAGAGAGGGCGGAGGGCAGCGAAGAGGCAGAGGGGGCGCGCCAGGTGGGTGCTATCCCACGCTCTCGCTCACCTGCCGACCTAAAACGCGCCTTATTCCCGCTCCATAACTCACACATCTCTTTAGCTCGAGTATCAAGAAGCACCGATCTCAGGGAATATTTTCGAGTGCACCGACATAAATATGAGAAATATCCAGGTTTTTATTCACCTTCCACCCGGCACCCGCGGGGCCGCGCCCGGACAAACAACTTGTATAATAGATGTCCAACAATGTCGACATGACAACGGGTTTCACACACACTCAAACTTCTGCCTTTATTTTTGTTAGCAATCCGTAAGGGATATTCAAATGTGGGTTGTGTATTTTACCTACAATAATTATTTATTTAGGTGAAATCACATAAGATTAATAGGTTCCTTTCCTATATCTTTGTGTTACAGTGTTGTTGTTGTAAATTTAACATTTTACGTTATTAAATTTTAAAATGTCAATAAGACTTCAACAAATTTGCATAGAACTAAATGAGATAGACAAGACATGCCATATCGGTGATATCGGTAGATATTTAAACAACTCTACAAAATTATGTTTCTCGTGAAAAAGGAAAAAAGTTGTCGCAAAGTTACAGCGTGCGGTTGTGGAGGCTCGCGGGGAGAGTGCGACAACGCTGCTCGCTCCACCACCGCCACAACGAATAACTTTGTTCTGTACAGCACAAAGTTTACGATACGGAGCCCAACCAACTGCGAGCTACAGGCAAACGCTATTTCATATCGTCGCTTTTCCCCGCGAGCGCGAAATTCGGGAACCGAGTTTAAAGTTCAACTCTGCTAAACATTTTTGCATTACGTACCTAAAGCACTATCTACAATATGCTACCAACACTTTGTGACCTACAAAGATACAAAACTTATCTAATCACGAACGCTTTATTGCTTCCGCTCACGTGCTAATGCAATTAGCCTCCCCCTTCCCACCCCCTGCGAAAATTAATTAAGAATCACGTAAACCAACAAAAAATACCCCACAATCCAGATGCAACAGATTATCCCATTAAAGCGTTTTATTTTCGCTCACTATGACAGTGCTATAATTTGTTCACGCACAACATTAAAATGAAATTAGATGGGCGAGATTCCCCGCGGCAGTGGGGTTGAATCACTTGCTGTCAAAATATACGCACTACATGACTATTGTATTGTGAACCCTCCCATTCATACTCGCCGTGATAAGTTTAATGGGGTACTCAATCTGTCACAGTTCTTGTAGAGCTGGCGGGTGGAAATATTGTAGTGGCACAAGAAGGCCGCACAAACACGGAAGCGGTGAATAAATCACATAATCGGATCGAAGGGCCTTTGTGTAAGGAAACGAGATGTCCTTCGCATAGTATGATAAACGCTCGTAAAATGTAAGGGCTATTGTGTATCATATTAAACTAACATATTTTTATTTACACTAAACATTAAATAACTTGCACTAGTCTTTCAATCTATCAAAGGGATAATTGACCATTATCAAACAAGTCAAATAAATTCTTGTATCATAAATCTTTGACGTGCTCAGTCAGTGCAATATGTCATTGTTATTTTATATGCTTCTTATAGGATTAAAAGAATATCTTTGCAACTTTCTGCAAACTCTATGACAAAATCTGACACCCATGTCAAGTGCTTCACGTCATGATTATAAAATGACTCATGTTAACATATGCGATGGTCATGGGAAAAACAGCAAATTACTGCAATTTGGTACATCGAAGTATCATATCGAATTAAATTACATGTATTTCAAAAAAGTTTGAAAAATACTCCTGTGTTTAGCAGGGGGAAACAACACTCGATCCAAGTGTAATTGATAAACATTACTCCAATGCGTACAATAGGCCAATATCGACATAATTACGGTTCTATAAGCGCAACTAACGCGGGCATTACCTACGATCGTCACCCTTTATTCTCCCCTCGGGGTGCAATGGTGTTGAACACGTGTTTGATCCTAAACACCGCCCGACATCGAGAGCGATCCGATCCGTGATCCGGCACTCGGACGATTCGATACGCTCCACTCACGACTACACCGCGCAGCCCCGACTGCCCCTGACACGCAACACGGGGGCAATAAAAATTCAATTCGGGGTTGAACGCTCATTATTGTGAGAAGGTAATTAAAATAAGGTAGCTATATCCCACCGGCCGTAATGTAAATGTGGAACTAATGAATTGTAAATTAAACTCGGTTCAGTAAAGAATCGAACAAAAAGATATACTCACCCAGTTCCGACGAATTGGATTGTAGAATTGCTAACAAAACACAGAACGAGCCCGCTCTGATTCCTTTCCATTATCAACGGTCGGCATTTTCCTTTTTCCACCAAAAGGACTTCGAAAAGATAAATGTAGAATCAAAATCTTGAGCGCGAACCGTTAAATTAAAAATAAATATTGCGAAACGTCAGTATGTTACGGGTGAAAATATCCGGGGAAAAAGTGAAATATACGTGAGGGCAGGCGCCGCCGGCCGCCGGGTGGTGTGTGGGGGAGAGGGGTATAAGGTGAATCTTTTTGTGAAGTGGAGAGAATTAATTTAACCCGCTGCGGGGTAACACGACATGGCGGTAATTGAAAAGTTTGCCCCTTGTCGGCCGCGCGCCGTCGGCGACTCCTCTCAGCCACCGCTGCACAGATAGCTGACAATAAAAATATTCATTTTATAAGAAGGGACGTCTCAAATTTTCCTTAGTTCTGCAAAGTTTCCAAATAATTTGGGAGGAACTTGTAATCACGGCATCTTCTAATCTAACATGTACTTATTTATTTTCTAAATGTTTAATTCCGAATGAACATTTGGTTCATTTTTCAGAGAACCTATTCTGTTCCGAAGACCGAACTAAACCAGACTGACATAATTCTGATGAACAGGATTATTAACTTTGAAGAAAAAGTACCTACCTATCAACAAGGTAAAAAACCTTTTCGAATTGAACTGAACCCTTTAACTTTTTCATGGAATATTGAAAAGTGCTCTTCAGCAGTCGGAGTGGCTTGCTCGCAGTTGATCGATTTTAAATTAATTTTATAAAGTTAAATTGGGGATTATGTTCATTTGATCGACAAGGGAGCTCGCCGGAGTTCTGTTTGCGATCGGGACAATGTTAATGTAAAAAGAAACCAGCGAAAAGATAATCAAATATTTTAACTGAAATCAAATTATAGACTTTGAATGAAATATTCACGGTCGCGAAGTATTTTCAAATACTAGTAAATGCAAATAAATAGTTGATTTAGAATACCCAATTGCTTATTATATTGCTATGTTATGCCATCATCAGCTGTGCCAAGATTAGCCATTAGATTTTTTTAAACCACTCTTTACTATTAAGAGTCCGAGTCTTGAATCCGGGTCAAGGATCAAGACTTATAATGCCTTCTCAAACCCATATACTTATTAATTTTGTACCTATCTACCGAATTAGTGATCACAAATTCAAATCCGGTTAACCTTTGAATTCTCTTCAATATTGATAGAGGCAGTCAGGGAGCGGGCCTAGACCCGTGTCCATTCGGCGGACAAGTTTGATTCGGCACTGTTTGCGGACTGATATTGGAGTTAGCTGATTGGCTGGCTGCCTCACGGACTTAACGTTTGCACAGTGCCATGGCTGACGGAACGGCAGTTGTGAAAGCTACTACGGGAATCAAACTGTCAAACTTTTGTGAAGACCGCTATCAATATTTTTGATAGTCGGGTAGGTATTTAGTTTTCAAGTTTCCATTAAATCTTGCAGCAATGTGTGGGATAGTCATCAATATCAGGGAATTAATTGTTTTGATCAGATAGTTTTTTGAAGTTTGCCAATTCGAAAAATTCGAATGATTTCACAATATTTTACAAATACATGTAACACTTTACATACACATTACATTTGGTTGGATCAAAAACATTTTATAACTTATGACAACTAAGTTTAATTGACATCATAGACATGTGTCAAAGAAGAGCCCAAATTAAATTCAAAAAAATAAAAATGCAGCATTAAAATGATCCCGGAACATAGTAAAGTAGATAGCGTTGTAGAGTAGATGACTGATTAATGGAAACAATTCGTTATTCTGCGGTTGCGGCAAGCGGCGCAGTCGAAGTGCCGCCGAGCGGCGCTGAATTATAGATGCTCAAACTGAAACACTCGGAAAAGTCGGGGGACTGAATTACATCTACAGCTACTCGTAAATGGCTTTTCCATTGGAAGAAGGACACTCGAAGCATAGATTACTCAAACGGCGGCGGGCGCCTACTTGAAGCCTTTGTCTGACTTCACCAAGCAAGCTTTCTTTGAACCACATTCTGAGCGAAATTAGTTCATTCGACAGTAAGGAAGTAACAAGCTGGATCACACTAATGGAATCAATTCGCTATTCTGCGGTTGCGGTAAGCGGCGCAGTCGAAGTGCCGCCGAGCGGCGCTGAATTATAGATGCTCAAACTGAAACACTGCCGCGGGAAAGTCGGAGGACTGAATTACATCAGGCTTTTTAACTAGTTAGTTATCTATCATCAGTTTGATATTTGCTCGTGCTTTTATTTCATTATCTTTTATTTCAATATCAATTTTTTTTTTCAGTACCGACAGTGAATCGTGAGTCCACACAGTTGCTCTGGCCATGTTAGATGGCCTAGAGGTTGACCATGTTAGATAGCCCAGAAATTGCCTATGGCAGATGGCCCAGAGATATGAATAGCATAAATTTAGATGCTAGATAAAAGGTTCTGTTCAGTGCAGAGAGTCGATGATGGTGTAGGTGCGATATAAATTGACAACTCTGAAGTTTACGATATTTTAATTTACTACAAATAAAAAAAAATAACAACGCGAGTAGCGTAGCGCTATGAAACTGTAGAGTTGGTTAGGTGGCGCTGCTGGCGCGGGTAAGTTTCGTGAGGGTGTATAATTACGGGCCCGGGTAAACACATAAAGGTAATCCGGGTCGCGGCGGCACAAAGTGATGCTCGTGAATAAATTAGTGGCAGCACCTGTGAGAGACCGCAGCGCTGCAGGGCTGGCACAAGCTCTACGTCACAAATATTCATTTTTTTTATTGATTTCACCTAGTCACACTGAGAGTAGCACGGTCTTTTATCAATTGGGGAGCATCATTTTGGGTGTCAGATGTTACGTTCACTGGAAATGCTGGTGTTTTTGCTAATAATAGATGCTATTTTAACTTTGGTCTCCCTGCAAGCAGTGGATCTGATATTTTACGGTACCAGTAATGTTGTACATAATGTTATGGCACCACTCCACAATTCCACATAAGCTTCGAATTTTTCATGGTCGAATATTAGACAATCGCATTTATCCTAACCTAACTAAACGTTCATATTGTAGGTATATGGTAGGCACATCAATTTTACAGCATTTTTTAAATTAATTATAAAAATAGGCAACAGCAATTATAAAAATAGGCAACCCTGCATTAAGCAGTGCTCATAATATGATACATAGACGTGAACGCTCCGTCACATGGCGCAGAGCCGACTTGCGGCAGACATGGGACGCTATGAATATTCAATTATTCACAAGATTTTACTTAGAGGGTATTTAGATTTTAACTGATACGGGCGAAGGCAGCGAGGGAGGACGAGGGTGCGACAAATCGACAGGCAGAGAGGTCAATTCAGGAAACGGAGAGAGAACCTTCGTACCTTGCATGTGAAATGAGGTTGTCCTCTGTTTGGAGCTTGCTACGCAGTGTAGCACTTTGCTACGAGAAGCGCTACGCTGCTGTGCTAAATTTGTTAAATGCTTCCAGAAATCAAAACGAGGTTGTTTTTAAGAATTTATACTAATAATTTAATAAAATGTTGCTCTGAATGGCGGTTTTTCCGAATTGCCACTCGCATTAAGTAGTTTATCCTAATTTATCGTCCGAAAAAGAGATTTCCCAACTCCATTTACCCTTCTGTGTTTCTAGCAAATAAAGTAACAATTTGTGCTTGTTTCCAAATTTAACCTATTTTCCAATATTAAAATGACAAAATATACTCTCAGTAATAGCAATAAGAATTAATAAACTTGTAACTATTATAAAGGTAATTATTTCATTTTGTCTGTGCATTTGTGGCGTGCTGGACGAAATATTTTTCCTGTAACATAGTTATTCTTAAATTTAATAAACCCTTTTTCATAGTAAAATTATCATTTCGCTAAAGTGACTGTCAAAAATTTACTACATCATAGAGGTAATACTGTTTAATAAACAGCGTATTTCGTATGACAATCGTACAAAAGGCGTGGTGGATAAATTCACATGGACCGGACGTACAAAGGCCGCATGACAATAGCTGACGTTCGGGAGGACCATCAGGATCGCAGCGGGCGACCGACATCGTGTTGAGTGAAATACTGAAATATGCTTATGGCTGTCTGATACATCTACTGGGGCGGCTTATATGTACGACATACTTATAGGTATAGGCTGAAAAGCTACCACTACAACTTGTATACAACTGCATTACACAATCCTGTCTGAAAACACCTTTAAAAAACTTGGTGAAAACGGTTTTTATTAAGCCTTTGACGCTTTACATATCTCGTAAGATATGGGAGTGATTTTATATATTTAAATGTGTGAAACATTATTTTTCAGTAACTTTAAACCGCCGACGGAAAAGGAAGCAAGCTTACAAAGTAAATCAACGCAACAAAGTACCAACTTACTTCGCTAGGAAAATCCGGAAAATAAAACCGGTTGCAATCGTAATCGGATTTTTGAGTGCTAAAGTCTGCTCATATGCTGCTCCGGAGTGGTAATCCTCTCAGTCAATGCCAAAAAATACAATGTCAATGTTACGGACTTTTGCGCGCTACTTTTTGCTGGAAACAAGGAGGTAGGTAGAGCTCTACATTTAAGAATGTTTTTCTTTTTTATTGCTAGTAAACTTTCCTCTTGAAAATTTGCAAAAGTTGGAACTATTTTCTACAGAAAATCTTAATGCCATCAACTAGGTAGGTGCTATGGACCTCATAAGTTGGATTCAGGGAGTCACAAATGAATAAGTTCTCTATCACTTGAGAGAATTTGGGGGACTCCTGAAAACCGTTAAAAGATGGCAGGTGGGCTATCTTGGGCACATTCTGAGTCATGACTATTGTCGTTTCCTTCAAGCAATTCTGGTGGGCAGAGTGCAGGGCAGACGTCGCGTCGGTAGACCAAGAATAATGAAGCTCGCGGACATAAAAGAATGGACATCTTTTCCGGCTGGCAAGGGATAGAAGGAAATATGTGTAGCTGACGGACAACCTACAGTACAAGAAGAAGAAGAAGAATGAACCTCATGCCACTTACCGTCCTTATTCATATTAGCTTGGAAGCACTTGGCGAGTCGGCAGGCGCGGCACTGGTTCCTATGAGTCTTGTCCACAGGACACCGGCCCTTCATCTCGCCACCAGCTTTGCAGGTGTACACGCGGTTCCTGTGGATTGACCGCTTGAAGAAACCCGAACATCCTGAACAGAAAAATCCCGGTTGATATAATTCGCGAGAGAAAATATAAATGTTGTCGTGACGTTTTGTAATTTTGTGAAATGTAAAGAATGTAAAAGAAAGAAGTCATTGGCGATTGTTGTACTGACAAGAACTCTTAAGTTAATTATATTTTACATACATAAAGTCACGCATTTATCCCTTACGGGGTAAGTAAAGCGTAAAAAGCCTAGTAAAAGGGCAATTTTAGATTGTAATGTCAATTACAATACACTGACCCTCTAACATTTTGTGCTGACTTCTACAGCATTCCCGGGAGGAAGGGTAGCTGGAACATTAGTAGAGCATAGAAGAATTATATTGTCATCATCATAAATCGCTTACCATCACAGCTGTAGATGCCGTAGTGTTTTCCGGAGCTTCTGTCTCCACAAACATTGCAGGGGATGTCGAGCAGCCGGTCACCTAAAAAAAAAACAGTGTCATAAGTAATAATATTCGTTTGCTTTTCTGATAATGATAACATGCAAGTGTATCTGCGGGATGGCAATGGCAAGCTAAAGTCTGATAAAAAAATATAAAGATAAAACTCACGCATGTGAATTCAGTGACCGACTTGATAATAATTATTTGAGAACATCTTCATAGAAAAGTCCCGCGCACTCTGTGGAAATGGACGTGTTTATTCAATAATTGACACTTGTGCAAACCTTAGCCGATGCCCTCTCTCCCAAAATAGATTAGTCCGATTTCTCCAATCCCGCTAATTCAAGCTACACTTTCTGATACAGAATAATAATTAGACTTTTTATGACCTGTACAGAATTAATTCATTAGTAGGTAAGTATTATACCATAACATACGTCTTGATAGAAAAGTCTCGCACGTTTTCTGAAAATGGACGCGTTTATTCAATAATTGACACTTGTGCAAAGCTTAGCCGAAGCCCCCTCTCCCAAAATAGATTAGTCAGATTACACCAATCCCGCTAATAACCTTGTGTTTTTGTTCCGTTTACCGAACGCTTCCTTCCTGCGCCCCTTTTCCTTAACGCCTACTGAAGGCTGTATTCACACCGTCATAGATCTATTGTAAAGGGTTGCCAAAGTGTTGCAAGAAGTCGTCACATATTTTATCAAACAGAATTATGTAAAACAAAACTATAGTTGATGATCAAGATTAGTAGTATTTTGTAACTTTGAACAGATTTTTTTACGCATAATAGTAAACCACAGTCGTAACTACTTATTTATTTTTAACTTATGTAAAATTTTTAAGTAATTCAAAAGATGAGGGCTTCACTTTTCAATCTGAAGGCTTCATGCGTGGGTTTGTCTTAGTATAAAATTTTGCTATATTTTTCTTAGAAAACCGGGAAAATGATGGTGTGATAAACGGCCAACGTTAATGCCTCGAATCCTTTTCAAGAAAGGATCCTTTATTTTTTCGGCGGCGCGGACTTAGACGACTTTACTGTTCGTCTTTCGGCCTCGAAGGAAAGCCGCTAAGTGTCGTAATTATCCCCTTTTGCCGTAGTTTCAAAAGGATTTTATGACGCCTATAGGATTAGGCCGTTTCTGATGAAAAGATAGCGGGAAGATAAAAAAAATACAGAATATTTTTTGGGGAATGAATAAAATTAAGAATACGCATTTTGTCGCCATCTCGCAACTTAAAAGATAAAATGTAACCGATAAAATTTTAAATGTTAGAAAATATTGTAACGCTTTTGGTCTTTGACAGACATCATAGTTAAAAGAAAACAGTATGTATGCGTAATTTTAATAAGTATCTAATTATCTATTTTATCATTTTTTTATCTCTACTTACCTATATTGTGTACCTACTATACGAGATTGCATAACAAGTAAATAATAAGTACTTACTAACAATACACAGCTTTTTGTAGAGTACTTTGAGGTATTACATTATCGAGTGTCAAATAGGGAGTTAATGTGATCAAAGCGATTACCGCTCACAAGTTCACGCAGCCGTGCGTCGTCATGATGTGCGCTGTGCCATATAAATAGAAAGAGAGGTGGCACTACATCGACAGACACTATTTAGTTTATCAAATAATATCTTTTATAACGTGAATAAGCAAAGTAATATGACAGAAAACTCATGGAAAAATTTCAATGGTAATTTACCCCACAATAAACAGTGAAAAAAGTACAAGCGTTTTAATAATACTTAAATAAAGATAATATTGGAGTTCCACCAAGTGCCAACAATCGAAGGAAAAAGTATGGTAAAATATTTGTAAAATATCTTGTATCAAGCTATTATTGCGATCCCGTTGAACCCAGATTAGTTTCTGGCAAAATATAATAGCTCTTTTGATTCTAATTAGTGTGTTTATTAACATTTCTTTTTCTTTACAACAATAAACTATAAGCAAGCGTCTTCTAAGGCTCCTAATGTTAAAGCATAGACCTTTGCTACGGCGTAGTAAACGTAGCAGCGTAGTATATTTTAAATGTAGAGAGTTTTATTATCAGCGGGTAACGTATACAAAGCACATCGATATATTTTCGTAAAATACATACATACATAAATTTACGGCTTTATCCCTTACGGGGTAGGCAGAGCGTAAAACGCCTCGTAAAAGGCGCCCTAGTCACGTCTGACAAAATTTGAGGTTAGTGGTTAGTGCTTAGCACATGGCCTCTGACATGGCTTAACGACTAATAAGATAAGATCAGATAAGATAAGATAAATTTCTATTTAAAGAATGTATAACAAAAACTTAGCTTAAGAACATAGTAAAATTTTGCATAAGGTTGTACAAGTAATATCTACAAAATTAACCGAGACCAACGGCTTAACGTGCCTTCCGAAGCACGGAAACGCTCGAGTTATTATACCACTACCGGTTACCCATCCAAAGCCTTGTCCTGGCCACGGCGATAATGGTTGCTTAACATTCGTTATCGGAATGAATAAGCACTAACTATTTGACCAACGAGCGCTTCATGTTAGTCATTGTACTTATGCGTGTGTTTTTTTTTTTATCTGCTCGTATGTCCTAGTTATAGGCTAATGACGGCCCCAATATCCAGTGCTTAGAGCTTCAAACAGCATAAAAACGGCCCTGGCTATGAGGTGTCTGCGCGGCGATCCGGACGACCCACAGCACCCGAAAAATTGTATGCGTGTGAATTGCAAGTGACCTACGGCAATTATCACAGCATTATAACTTATAAGATAGTAATTATAGGAAAAGTGACACACATATCACAGTCATAGTTATAGGATAAAGAGTCCTATTATCCTAAAGAGCCTCCAAATACGGCCCTGTACATCGGGTGCGTGCGCGGCGATCCGTAACCGACCCACAGCACCCAACAAATTGTATGCGTGTGAATTGCAACATGCATTCCCTAATCGCCTGACTGGTTTAGTGACGGTGTTAGTTTTGTCACACTTTGGATGCTGAATTGAATTGAATTATCTTTTCATCAGTTCTACGACAGATGTGACCAGCTCACTGCAACTTCAGCCTGCTAATTCTTCTCGGCATACGTAGTATAGGACGTCCTGAAACTAAGTGGGGCGATGATGTTCGTAAAAAAGCGGGCGGAGATTGGATGAGAACGGCTGAAGACCGAACTGAGTGGCGTGCCATGGGAGATGCCTATGTCCAGCAGTGGATAGATGCATGCTGATGCTGATGATGATGTTTTCATATACATATATCACGCCAGAAACCCTTATTTGATAAGTACAGTTTTTATACAACTTTACTGTATTAATATTGAAGCAGGTCTAATACCACACGGTATTCTTTACAGGCCAACCTTAACAAAATTAAGCTCTGTATTTAATAGGGAGAAATCTCATCGTCCACAATTTTCCAAAACCCAAGAAGAGAAGCATCTGGAATATTCTAGATTATTTTATCGCTTTCAGTCCAGCATCACATTTCTGGATATGATTTGAAACATGATTCGCTAATCACCTACCTATATGGTTTATTAGATGGTAAATTGAATTATGTTTTGCCGATTAATTTATTGGTTTGGGATTCTAATTAAAATTAAAGTTCGTCTATCTATTCATATTTGATTGTTTGTTGAGATTTGAAAAGTGATTAGATTTTCAAGCTTTAAAAAGGCGAAAAGTACGGATTTCGTGTGGCTGAGTTAAATTACCCAATACAACTTCATTCCTTCACCTTCAACAACGTTAGCTACATTTCCTACATTGAACATCTGGATTCTCATCTGGAGTCAAAATACAAAAACTGAGCTAAAAATCTTGTCGACTTTTCTCAAATCATTTTAAGTTTATGCGTTGTAGCAACTCGTAGCTCTTAGCTACGGCGTAGCAAACAAAAAGTGTCGATGATAAAAGAATTATTTAAATTTACCTAATTTATTAATTAATGTTTTTATATCAACTAAGATACCAAAGTCAGGTACTATTATTTAACTTGCATAACGAATACAATTCACGGGATGTGTGTCCGTTTTCAGATGTTGTAGCAGCCGTTCACTAAAATTCAA
The DNA here is from genome assembly GCA_029255725.1 of Scrobipalpa atriplicella. Taxonomy (NCBI): domain Eukaryota; kingdom Metazoa; phylum Arthropoda; class Insecta; order Lepidoptera; family Gelechiidae; genus Scrobipalpa; species Scrobipalpa atriplicella. The sequence continues at coordinate 81,149 of JARACY010000334.1, forward strand.
ATTACTAAGTTCCTACTTATCTTAGACAACTCCTGACATTAAGCCTTTATTCACACCCACATACTCCTCGGAAACAATGGAAGGGTGCACTACAGTAAGCAAGTTAGTGTCCCTAACTTACTTACAAGTGGACTTGAACAGTTTGGACTTGCTTTGTTCCGTTCCGGGTTTCAACCGAGTGTTTTGGCCACGGACAATGGACCCGACTAAGATACATGTTCAGTTAAGTGTTAATAAGTAGCAGTGTCTGTGTTAAGAAACGAATATGTTTGTGTTTGGATTAGAATTAGAACGTTAAAGTTAATTTCTAACAAAAACATTTTTTTTTTAAGAATGGCCACGTTCCGTAGCAGTACCTACCTAATTGTTATCATAATAATTGCTTTATGATAACAATTAGGTAATAATTAAATATAATTAATATAGGATAATTTAATATAGGATAATTACAAGAATAACAACTAAAAATTTAAATTATTACAGGGTAGGTGACTTTTAGAAGGATATTATTAATTGTACCTTAGGTACTTAGCATTATCAACAGTGACGCGTTTCCAGCATTACCTAAACTCCAATACACAATTTATTGTGATAAAACTATTTATTAAAATATCTAATAAGCAATGAATTTATTAATCCTGACTTCAGAATCATTATTTAAACATCATGAAGGAACTATCGCTGATGAACTACATGTGAAAAAGACTTTGCAAGATTGTAAAATCTTGGATTGATTGTTATAATTTCCGCTAATAGGCTATTTTCATACTAGTCAAATCAGCAACTTTTTATGAAATGTCAAACCGCTTTTTTTGTAATTTGATATTATTTCTTTTAGTATTGCAATATAACATACTAGGTTTAGTTATAGGTTATTAAACCGTGGGTGATCCGAAAAATTTGTATTACTTAGATATTTTTATGAGGCTCTACTTTCACACCTTTTAATGTTTATTTAGATTAAATTTTATATCGCAGAGAAATTCGATCCAGATGGGCATGGCCTAGATCACTGAGTAATTAAGCCTAGATGCTTTAGGCTATGTGCAGATGAACCTGCCGTGATCAGTATTATTTACTACGGGATTAGCCGTTGTTTGATTGGCCGTAGTCAAAAGGCAAACAATTAGAGGTGTACTGACCTGTTCCCATCCTACGGACGGCCACGGCCGGCGCCCGCTGTTTCTCCCAGAAAGACAGCTCGCCGGCTTACAGTCTATACGGGGAAAACACTAACGCACTACCGCACATCGTAAAAAAAAAAGCAATCAAGTCTGTCAGAAACTTTTTGAATCGTGAAATAAATTAAAAATACTGGCTGGCTGTAATATTTTTATAAAAGCACTTTTATTTTTAAAGATAAATAAATTCTAAATTCAAAATATTCGCGAGTTATCTCAGAACATGGAAGAATAAATGACTAGAGATGACTTCGAGCCCGACTCGCGGCTTTCAACCGACTGCTCCGATAATTGTGATCTTTGAAGCCGCTGCGGAGATGCCAGTCACATCATCCCCTGATTACATCGAGACCCACCCCCTGAGGGAGAGCGCGATACATCAGTTACTGTGAGGGGGAGTGAGATGGCGGTGATCCCATCTTGTGCCCCGGTCCACAGGCTACATTGTCACGCCGGTGTGGCTGCGAATCTGACCGTATTCGGTGTACGCAACGGCACAATGAAATGTTACGTTAGGGGCAATTACTCACGCAAAAAAAAAATGGATCAAATGAGGGCAATTTTCTTTTTGATACAAGATCTTATTTACATATGTACTTCTAAATGCATTTGATAATGTTTTCTAAGCCAGAAAAATGTAGAGATGGTCAAATTACAAACACATAATGAATAAGTGAACATTTTCTGTATGACTCTACATTATAATTTTATATTTGGATACGTAAGTACGTACATGTTTTATAAACTGACTAGTCATTAAAATTAATTCACGTTCCATATATATTTCATACCCAGCTCCTTCTTTAGAATATCATTCCAATCTCAAAAAGTATCTAGAAGTTCAATTTTCTCAAGGGAACTATCAACAGTGCAAACATTAGAATGTCAAGTTGTGCGGTGGGGTTGGGGGCGAGGGGGGTAATTGGCGGGGCGGCCCTCAGCCAATGGGAGGCGAGAGAAGCGAAGGGCGGGGCGGCTCGTAGCTTTTGAAATTGGAATCGAGCTACGAAGCGAAGTCGCCACGTGTGTTGGGTCAGACGTCTGGTCTGGATGTAGCTGGGTTGTACTGCTTGTCAAATATTAATGAGCTTTTTCAGATGGTTTTCAGGATAGAAATTTGTTTATATTTATTGCCCCGAAGTAGCTAATAATATTCGGAGATATATTAATAAAAAACTCAGTCTAACATTATCATTGTCTAGAAAGTAGAGTCCCATCAGGCGATATTAATCTTAAATTTTTGGCTCCACAGTTTCACTTTTTAGACCAAAAAGCGTAATTAGGATCATATTTCACTAGCTTTTATTTATTAACTTTTAACACTTTTAATATACCTAACAACGTATAATAAAGAAGAATCGCTCGTTGGTCAAATGGTTAGTGCTTATTCATTCCGATAACGAATGTTAAGCAATCATCGCCGCGCCATGGCCAGGCCATGGATGGGTGATCGGTAGTGGTACAAGAACACGAGCGTTTCCGTGCTTCGGAAGGCAACGTTAAGCCGTATTGGTCCCGGTTAATATAGTAAATATTAGTCGTTAAGCCGTGTCAGAGGCCATTGCTTATAGCATTGGCGGCTTGAAAACTCTGACAGCTGGGTTGGCCACTAGCCCGGCAAAAACCTAATTTAGGATTGGGTCTAGTTTCCCTTCTGGGTTGCTTTTTTTTATCGAGTCTAATGTTAAATATTGTGTTTTTATCCATAGAAGCTACTAGATCAAACGTTTATCTGTACTATATATTTTTTTAGGATTTTATATATGATGATTTCTATGAAAACAACACGATTTAGGAACATAAATTTCGGAGACGAAGCTCAATTTTCCTCTCACCAAAAACACTGAAGTAGAGTCGTGAAGGTATCTCGGTCGCGCGGATTATCGTCCAACCGGTGATCCGGGCATAATCTCAGTCGCTTGCGGGTCGCGTGTCGCCTGTAGTGGTCCGGATACAGAGGACACTCGGGATTACGACAAAGAATAACAAGCGTCCCTTTTATAAAACTACAAGTTACAAGTAGTTCGATGTACATTGCGGACCTAGACATCAATTAGGTTGACGAGTCGAAGAATGACCTGATGAACCATGGTTTCAAAGTTTATAATCCACCAGGCCTCTAACATGGTTTAGGTAACCACCGCTATCAGAGACAAAGACCGACGGCTTAACATGTCCTCAGTATTTAATATGAAATATCTTTCTTGACAGACTACCAGGTGATTCAGCCAGTACTGAAGGTTTCATTTGCATGGATTATTGTCCACCCGGTGATCCGGGCATAATCACGGTCGCTCGCGTGTCACCTAAGTGGTACGGATACTTAGGATTACGTGGAAATAAAGCTACAAGTTACAAGGACGAATTCGGTGTAAATTGTAAACTGTAGAACTAATTGTAATTTTATAAACTAGTCACAACACTAACCGGCTACGCAATATACATCGAACTATCAATGATAGTAATTTTCTTTAAAATAAGCTCGGATATTCGAGCACAATAGACGGTTCAAAAATTTTACTACTAAAATAATACATGCATTGTTTATAACGCAAGCATGGACAGCTAATTCTGGATTGTCTTCCTGAAAAAACAGTCTAACAACGTGAATGCTACTTTTACAAAGAATACAAATCTTATTAATGCTGGCAAATTAAATTTAATCACATTTTCAGTCCTTTTTTGCAGTCGCTGATTAAATGAGAAAAAAATATTTAATCAGAAGCCTGAATTCATAACCTTAACATTATTCAAACTGCCATCATCGTGAGAGTTTCCCACGCAACTGTTTACTAAAAACCAAAATCAAATTTCAATTAGCACTTCAAAATTTTAAACAATTATTTTAATAAAAACCATTGAGAGTTTTGTGACGATTGTTCTTTTTAAAAGAAAACATATGCAGGGTGACAAAACGCGAAAGGGTTATACGGGAAGGGTGAAATACCCTTGAAAATGTGACGAAAGTAAACACTTCACATAACGCGCGCGTGACCATCCGATTGTATGGTCATAATCATAACTCTGATTCAAAATGTAAACACAATCATTTGAAAATTATTAAGAGATGACAGTTTAATTCGTAGGGTTTAAATTTAAATCTAGTTTACACACGTAGGCATAGCTCTTTTGCAGTCTTGATTTTCAAACAAAATAAATATGTAGACATTGTATAATTCATAGATGGCATATTGAATATGTCAAAAAAAAAAATAACAATAGATTAATAACTATTTTGATAGTTTTTTTAAATATCCTCGTCTATTCGTGTAGTGGATATAATTACGTTCCAATTCCAACCTCCGCAATGAAGAAGATAAGGAGAAAATCATAATGAAAGTTTATTTTATGATATTAGTAATATTCTAACATGATTTATACCTTTAGCAGGGACAAATTAATGACATAGAACAAGCAGAGAGTCTCATTTTCGGTACCCGTACAGTTTACGGCACATTACGTGGCGAGTGTCTGTCAGAAACGGAACGACATCTCATTCGATACAGCCGCGATACACTACCACCCTTCTGCGTCATTAGTGGTACATAAGAGATGTACGAAGGGATTCTGTTCTAGGAAAAGTGATATGATTTCCATAGCAAAACATAGTTTAAAATAGCAATTTTAGCAATATCGACGCAAAATTTAATATTTGTTATTTTTATTATAATCGGTATTAAAAAATATAAAATATTTCGGCATATACTTCGCCGACCCCCATTAAATGGGATAAGGGCAAGAGAATAATGATGATGGCACATCTATTGATTTTGGCTTCTGTGTAAATCTAAAACAAAATCAGTAGAGATTCGATATTTAAATGTGTGATTTCATCTTTCATGTTCCATTTTAGTTTTAAATTAAAAAGAAATTAAAGAAAAAAAAACGCGATGATAATGTGATGATATCGATATTTTTTATCGATTTTCCGATTTATTCAAATTACCCATTGCGGGTTTCTCTTCGCCATAATCAGGATAGCTTTTAACCATTTTTAACGGTGCCTGATATGCGCAGATTGCGCAGAGTATGACCAAAACATAATATGCTGCTGGTTCCATAGTATGGAATGCCACATCCAAAATATTATCTCAAACCTCAGGTTCGTCTACATCATCATCAACCAGCTTTTAGCGATCCTGGGACGCACACACCTGTACTGGTGACAAATGAGCACTAGAGCAAAAATCGCGCGCCCGCCGCTGCCGCAACTGGCAGAATTAATTCGTCTCGCGGTGTCTCTTTGGGCGTCATCCTCAAATGTAGAGTGGGAAATCTAGTAGAGCGGACGCTTTTTGTTTTATTTTCCAGTTCACCCTGGTGACAAGTCATATAGGCTTGTCTGTGGATAAGTTCAGCTGAGGCTTCCGGCTACCCTTCAAGCAAACGCTTCTACTGCATTTCTGCGTCATAAGCTGTCAGAAGGTACAACTTGCTGTCGTCCGTTGGCGAGTAGAAATGCTAATTCCTTAAAAGCTTCTGTTCTGCTCTGCTTCTGAGGACCTCATCGTTCGACTTCTATCTCCGTCACTGTTGGTTTAAGCACTTTAGACATAAGTCAAGAGTCGCAAACTCATCGTAACTAAAAAATAACATTTACGTTATCTTAGGTATGGAAAATATAGATCTGGTATCATTGTCTAGCATTCGGGTTACTAATCAATCAACAATCAGTCACTAAAAATGAATCACTTTATTATGATAGGTGTGTTAACATTTTTTATTAGCTATTGAATTATAGTCATTTATTATCGAGTATAGGTCATTTACTTTGGCTTATTGCGCTGATATAATCATTTTATAATTTTTATACCTTGCGATCCCCACAAATATTTTGTGATATATTTACGTAAGAGGATATTCTTAATGCAATAAAAATGACGCTGAATGTGTCTGATAGCCATGTTTATTCATTATGATTTTTTGCCTTTGAATTTTAGGTAATGTAATTAATTCCTTACGTTATATTGCTTTTGACTCCAGTTATGTGACTTCGACAGAGCTCGTGAAGCCTGGCATAGGTATTTCCTGACGCCAAAGCAATGCAGCAAGCTTCTTAGCGTCAGGATGCGGAGCGGATAATAAGCGGCTCATAGACACGAGCCGCTTATCATCCGCTCTGAAATGAGAATTCATTTAGAACCAGAACCAGCCGTATGCTTAGTGCGCTGTATCTGTATCCCGTCGCAGGCACTTAGCTGGTTGCACAGCGCCCTGATTTATGTCGCGCTCGCAGCTCGCGCCGACTCGTAACAATTTATTTAGAACTAGCCGTGTCTATGAGCCGCTTTGTGCGCTGTATCTCGTCGCAGGCACTTAGCTGGTCGGCAGTGCCCGCGGCACAGCGCCCTGATTTATGTCGCGCTCGCAGCGCGCGCCGACTCGCGACAATTTATTTCAATTAACGCACTACGCCTCCAGCGGTCTGCCACCGCTGCTGCCAACAAATTACTTAGTATTTAAATATTAACTGTTCTTATTTAGTTTTCAGTTGCTAATTGCATTGAAGTTTTGAATGTTGCCTGAAGTTATAAAATAATAATTAGAATGCTTGCTGGCAGCTGTCGGCAAAAATATTTACTTATGTAAAACCCATTTTCGTACAATATAGGTAATGCAAATGAGTATTTAATTTTTGAAAACAATACTTACACAAGTAAAATATTTCGGCATATATAATTTAAATTTTGTAACAGTGAATATTATTAGGGGCAGAGCAACTTATTCTTTATCCGCGTAGAAACAACAAGCAAATTATTTTGGAACTGTGAATACAATATTGTTCATTCATAAGTAAATAGATCAAAACTTATTAACATGACAACCCATAGGTGACTACTTAATTATAGTGGCAGTATTGCGATCCAGCCTAATTTACATATGACGCTTGAAATACCTACCTTAAACACATTATTAACATGAGTAACATCTGTTCAAATTTATTTGCACCGTACCTACCATTATAAGTATCATCATCATCAAAAATAACGTTAACTTCAGTGTGTCTGTTTGTCAAAACAACAAAAACGAATGCAAAAACGTAAAATTGCAAAAATGTCGATGTATCTAGGTATTGACGGGAAAATTATAGGCAGACAAATTTCAATCTTCAAAATGGAGATTTGCCTTAAGAACAAAATTATTTCGCCATAACTGTTTCGCACAGCTATTTGAAAATAGCTGCAGTCCATAAAAATCATACCTCAAGCGGCTCTTTTGGGTTAGGTGCTTGCTGCAGAGATATCTGGTGAAGGAAGGCCTAATGTAAAAGCCTATATTATGCTTGTTCGGACTATGTAGGTAGTACCTAATAGGTAAATAGCACTGTGAGTGCATAAAATCCTCTAAAACTTATGACTAGGTACCTCTATACTAACTAATAAGACGTCCCAGAGATCCCTAGAAAAATTGGAACGAATTCAAATAAATAGAATAGAACAATTGGATGGCAAACGTTCGCTAAACCCCGGCAGCGGTTGGGAATTTGCTCGAGTTCATTTGCGCTAAAAGCGTGGCGCAGTGATCCGCGGGCGGCGTGATCAAACAAGCAGCGCGGCTGCGAAAAAGTCCTTTTAAAAATGTTGTGGCACGTACGGCAGAAAAGGCACCCATTATGGGGAAGTGCTGCCTGTTGGCTCAAAGATTTACAGTGCAAACACGGAAACAGATTTTTCGGTGAGAGAATTACGACGGCTAAGTAATTATGGCGTAAGTGGTGAGTTTTTGTAGATAAGTTATGGGAAGGCAGGGGTCTCATACTCATACATAGGTAGGTAACTAAGACAAGTACTTACATTATGTGGGTAGCTATATTGAGTCTTTTTTACGGTGTACAAGATTACAAAAAATCTGCTTAGCAAAGTAAACTAAGTGCAAATATCTTTATCTGTTTACTTGCTCTATCTAAATTAGAATAGAAATTATCTAACTAGGTATATTACAGTTAGTAAATATAGGTTAGTCTTTACCTACGTAACGTTTATTTTTCTTGGAAAATTATTTTGAACTAGTTATTTAACTTGGTCTAATCTAACCAAGAAGATAGCAGAATTTCGTCATGGTTCTAATAACAAATACCTAATAAAGAAAAATAAAAACATAAGTACTTAGATGTTTAAAAATGTGTTTGTTAACAACATAATAAATAGAAGTTTTTTCAGCACTGAGGTTCTCGTATTTACATGTGATGAATTCAGCGTCACTTCTGAATATTTGGTTACGCTGATATAGTGGTAAGAGTAATACAACTAGAATCTAAGCTTCCGTAGTACTAACAATATAAGCACTAGGGCTGACGGCGATACTGTCTCCAGGAATATTAGCTAAACTGGTAATCAGGGCCTCATAGATGTCGCGTGAAGGAAGGTAGCTGCACTGAGGCGTTCATTGACCTTATGAAATAGAGACTCGGTGTTGGCCATGGCACTATTATATATTCTGTGGCCATGGGAGCAATATACTTACGAGTATATGACTATAAAGTTGGGAGTGTTGGGACTGCGTATGATAAAAATTTTGGAATAGAAAGAAAAATAAAATGTAGAAGATAAAAAATGTGTTTATTAACAAAATAATAAATAGTTGTTTTTTTCAGCACTGGGGTTTTTGTATATATATATAGGCGTATTTACTTATAGATTTTACTCGTTTTAACTCATAACAAGAATCTAAGCTGTCGTTGTACTGACGATATACGCACTAGGGCTGACGGCGATACTGTCTCCAGGAATATTAGCTAAACTGGTAATCAGGGCCTCATAGATGTCGATGCCGTGGAGGAAGGTGGCAGCACTTAAGCGTTCGTTCACCTTATGTAACAGAGACTCGGTGTTGGCCATGGGTGCGAAGCCGAAGGCAGGGATGCCTGCGCTGCGGACGTAGCGCGCGTCTGTTGCGCCGGGAGGGACGATGGGCAGGATTCCCAGGCCCCTGGTAAAGGTAGTTAATATTAGTGCTGTGCTGACTTGTGAGCAATGATCATTCAAAAGAGACAGAGCAAGCCTTTACTCTACGGAATTAGATAACATTGACGTCGATAATTTTATTTATTAGTTACAATTCTAATCATCTTCCTAGCCTTTTTCCCGAATCTCTCGGGGTCGGCTACCTAATCTAGGGGATTGAACGAGGGTACTGGTTTTTACACAGAGCGACTGCCATCTGACCTCCGCAACCCAGAAGGGAAACCAGACCCAATCCTAGATTAGGTTACACACAACCTTTGAATTTCTTCGTAGGTGTGTGCAGGTTTCCTCACGATGTTTTCCTTCACCGTAAAAGCGCCGAATAAACGTACATATGAAATTCGAAAACCGAAAAACACATTGGTACGTGGTGGGATTCGAACCACGACCTCCTGCATAGAAGGCCGCGGCCCTATCCACTACACCATCCGGGCTATCCACAACACAATTCTAATAAAAGAAATAATTAATATGGGTAAAATTGAAAACGTAATTAGGAAGTAGCCTCTTTGCTGACACTTACTGGCTCCGAGTGACACTGTTTAAGGCGGTCCAGTAGGGGTTTGCGTCAGTAGTGAGCGTAGCGGGAGATTGTGGACCTTTTATTATGTAGGTCATCGTCACATTGTCACCTTCGATCCATTCTCTTAGCTGAAAAAAATATTACTTATCTATATAAAATACCAACATGAATAAGGAGGGTGTAAGGGACAGCTTCCCGCAAACTTATAGGGGTTGCTCAGTCATCGAAACTGAAAGAGTTTCACCGGGAAATTATTACCGGAAACGAAATAATATTTTGACTTGCGCATACAAAATGACAACACGATCAGACAATACGCTTTTTGACTACTAGTCAAATCAGCAACTTTTTATGAAATATCAATAACTTCTATATTTTTAACTCGATTATTAAATTTAAATGTGCATTTTTTTTCAAATGATGAATGAGACCCACAGTTATTTCAGCCATCAGTTTTAAGTATAAACGTTTTGAATTTTTTTAGCCACTCGGTTAACATCCCTATTTGTATGAGGAAGTCAAAATATCTTTTCATTTCCCGAAAGAATTTCTTTTCTTTGTTAAAGACGTTCAGTTTGTTAACTGAGCAACCCTTATCAGTTTGAGGGTGAGTACTTAGCTGTCCTTTACACCCCATAAGTACCTATGTTAAATTTTTGCTTGTGGGTTTTACGCACCTGCTTGTCAAAAGTCTCTTCATCGACGGAGGTGCCCAATCTGATATCGAAGACAAGGGATACATGGCCAGCAATGATGTTGTTAGCTGTTCCACCCTAAAACAACAAAAATGAAAGATAACATAATTACTGCTTAAAATCAAAGAAAAGCAAGTACTAAGCAAGTAAGAAGGTACCACAACTTTCAAAAAAGACCGTGAAACAAAAGAGATACAAAATGTTCCAATTTAACTCTAAGTATTAATTTACTAATTTGTTTCCCGATGATTTTCAAAATTTCTTATATTCTCAGTATTCGAAGATGTTAGAATGAGTCGATTACTAAGTAAAAGAATGATTTTCTGCATTTGACTTACACTTATAATATTCAGGTTGACTGATGTGTAAGAGCCAGCATTCATGACGCCACCGAGCGTGGTGTACTTCACATACTCCTCTTCCCTGAACTGCATCATCCTGTTGATAACACTCACGCACTGAAAGAAATGTATAACATTAAATTAGGACATGTGAATTCAATAAATTGTTGTGTATGTCTAATAAAAAAAATGCACTTTCATGGAAATAGTTTCGTACTAATCAAACATACCAAATCGAATAAGTGAACCTATACATTTTATTAATGTTTCCGTATAAAATTCTGGATTTAAGTAGTACTTCGTAATAATGGGGTTGGTTCAAACGTAGTCATCTCGTAGCAGAACTTCTACGAGCTACGTCTTGCTACGCCGTAGCAAGGTTACGTAATTACACATTTGAAAAGATACCTTACCCTGCCCATAGCGGTTTCGTTGGTTGGTGGAAAAGTTGAACTGTGAGCAGCCTCACCGTAGCAATCTACTCGGATCTCTGAAAAATATCATAAATTATTTATGATTATTTCTTTGCTTTTGCCCTGCAGTGGGACACGGTACAGGCTACATAAAAAAAACAAACTTTAAAAATAACTTGATGTAAGCTCCTCATTATTGCAGGTAGTTTCTTTTTTGGTACTTACGCCATGGCACTTTATCTTGGATGAAGACAGGGCTGATCGGGAGTGGGAAAGCAGCTCCCTCATCCATTTCGAGGCCCACGTTCAGGGCCTTGAAGGCATCGCTGGCCAAGAACGGAATCATGCCGTTCTCTGCTCCTAGTTCCTCATCTGAAAACATAATTTTATCAATGAAAATGGCAAAAGGATTAGAGATCATGAGTTACTTTAATTACAGAGCATTATTCTTAACAGGTTTTTAGCGAAGTTCTTTAAGGTAGACTGGTAACTGACATACGCGCCCATCGGATAATTTTCTTTATGTGGAATGGCAACGTTTCACTGCCAAAAAAAATTGTTACCAAGGTAGTAAAAGATGCACGATCAGCATTACAGCGGCATTAATGGTGGCTGTGTCTGGGCACGCCGTGCAGAATGATGTGAAGAGATGGGGCATGAATCCCGTCGAACAACAACTTAAATATTGCAATAAAATCTGAACAAACTACTCACCGGGCATGAGTGTCATGTAGACATCTCTCGTCAGGGTCACATTGTTGGCTTTAATCTTCTTCAGAGCCTCGAAGTACTGAATACCGACGGATTTCATGTCCTGGGTGCCTCTGCCCCAGATCACTCCTTCATCGTCAATGTGCGCTTCGAAAGGTGGGTAAGTCCATCCGTCCTTAAATAAGAAGGTAAGCAGTCGTGAGTTATAATTAGTCAGAACTCAGAATGATTATAATTTGAAGAAAATAACTGAAATCGAACCTGAACGATCCCAAAAATACCTAGCAATATCGCGAGGGGTCGCCAGTCTTGCAACCATTCTTCCATCGAGTCTGGTGCTAGGTATAGGTACTGCTTGCTGTGTGTTCCATCGTGTTGGAATAGAAAGTCATTGCCAATTGCAAACCTGGATCAGCTCTATCCTATAGCTTTATCTGTTGTCAGCTGTTTCTCGTTCACCACTCGCTTACACCAAAGTCAGGAATGGAGAGAGAGTCGGCTCCAAGCCACCTGATCACGACCACAGGGTATTCTGGCGTGAACTCGTGCACGTTCATGTCCAGACCCTCTTTAGTTGCATAGTCCTTCAAGAAATACTTACAGACTCTTGTGCAGGTACTACATCCATATGCGAGTTGAGCATGATGCTGCTGAGCGAGTAGTCGGCTCCGGGCCACCTGATCACGATTACAGGGTATCCTGACGTAAATTCGTGTACGCAGATGTCCAGGTCCTCTTCTGCCGCTCGGGCCTTCCAGAAATCAACTGCATCGGCTGAAATTTTTTATGTAAGTAACTACTAAGTAAGGTTAGTAACTACTAAGTAACTACTAAGTAATTTTTTATGTAAGTAACTACTAAGTAAGGTCTACTTTGAGTCGTAACGGGAACGTCAAAGATCTTTTACCATAGTATAAAAGCAGAGAACTTTTACGCGAAAGAACTATAAATATCTAATAACTATGCATCAACCATACGGATGCAAAGAAATATACACCGTGTTTAACAAAATGTATGTTTATACTTGAGATTTTTAAGTGTTATTGATATCACGACAACAGGGACGAATGTTCGGAACAATATCAAAATGTTTTTAAAAATATCAAATCAAGCAAAAGTAAAATAATAATAACTTACAGAGGTCTCCAGTGGTGGTGGTGTTGATCCTCACATACTCCTGGAACAGCTTGACGGACTCGTTGTTGCTGTAGTCCTGCGTCTGCGCACTCACTCGCAGCACCGCCAAGCATAGCACCGCTCCGAACCAACGCATTTTGATATACTGCCGGGAATAGAACAATTTAAAGATATTCATTCACAGACGTGATACGTTTACTTTTTGAGAAGTAGAGTCCTGCTTTATACAGGGAGTAACACACATGGCTGACCCTATCCATGAATCTGAACAATTTGACAGAAACATGATCAAAAATATTTGGCCCTCCCATACAAATGACCTCCAGTCATTTTGACCTATGTTGCTTGGGGAAAGTTGTTCAGTTTCATGGGTAGGATTACACCCTAAAGTCCCAAAAGCTTGGTCATATTTTTTTTTACACCCAGTATAACAGAAACACTTCTTCTACGCAGCAGAAAAACAGTTCAGCTCTCTAATTGCTATTTATAAATGATCAGTCAGTCTGAAGACCAATGAAAGTGTAGTAGACGAAGACGGAAAGAGGACCTCGGCTTTAGGCCGGGAAAACCCTAGGCAGAAAAATAGAGTATGCTCTATCTCTCTAGTCTAGGCCAGAGCTAACCAAGAATGAGTCGATCTGTAGAGAGCTAGAAATGGGGGCGCTCGGTCGTTCTTAGATAGCGCGTCCAATGACATTTAGTCGCTAGTCGCACATATAATTATAGAAAGCTGAGATAAAACTGTTATTATTCGGTCTATCGTCTTCTGACATTAAAGCAAGAGACCACAAAAATTAAAAAAGAATATCTTAAGTATTTTCACAGATGTTGAATAAAGACGTCAAATATGTAAGCAAATAAATTGCACTATGCACAGGTGGTCAAATTTTTTGCCATTTTTTTTTTTAAATAAAATAAGATGTGACTACTTACATTGTTGATTACGGACTACACTTTTTGCGATATGTCTGGCCTATTTATATGGAGTATGCGAATTTTGCCTTTCCTACAGCGCGTCATCGTTTTTAAAGGTGGTAAATTATGATAACTGCAATAACCGCCAAATAAAACTGGCCTACCTCTGTAATAATTATTACAGACTGTTCATTTGTACGTAAGTTAGATGATACTAAAAACTTTCTGTTAGTGTAAAAGTGTGTGTTTCTGTTAGTGTAAAGATTGAAACATATTTACCACCACGTAGAACCATAAGGAAATTCTGTTCCTAGAACACTTTTAGACAGATTTTATTGCACAACAGTTAAATACCATGCAAATACATGTTTGAGTTTTTCACATGGTCGTAATTTTTTATTCAAGAAAATTTTGTATTGAGTTACCTAAAAACAACAATGACATCAGGGACAAATTATTTATTGTATTAGTAGGTACCTACACATTTTCCTTGATCGTTTCACTCTATATGATAGCAAATTTATGAACAAAATATGATTGGTGATTAAAATGTGATTCAATTTGTTAAACTTAGGTATGGAAGGACTTACCCGAATTCTTAAAACTGAATCACTGCACTGGTATACCTATTTGTCATGAATTCGCAAAATTCTCAGGTGATTTTTAAAATAGCATAAGCGATCGCCAAACCAACGGATACGCGGGAATGTTTATTCTAAACTGTACTAACTTCTTTGCGGCCTATAAACTGCTTTTTTTTCCAACTTTACCGAGGTATAAAAGTCGAAACGGCAGATTATAACTTTGTTGCGAACGTATGTTTTCTTGATATGATAAGTAATTTGAATTTCTTTTCAGTTGTAAAGCAAATGAAGTTTGTCGGTCACAATCACAAACACGTATCAAATATCGATAACGCAACGTTAAAAAAAAACGAGCCGTAGTGTAAATATATATTGTTCTTTTCTAAAGAAAATTTAATGTAGGTATCAAGGACTACCCCTATGTAGAACAATGAAATAACAATAATATTTAAACGTAAACAATTTTTCACAAAAATATATTATGTAACACGTCGTATAGGTATGAGTTAGGTAGACCTACTTCTGTCGAAATTCCTAACTATCGATTTCAAAACCTCTTTTCATAGAGTTCTAATCAGATTTTCATGCATCTCAACAAAATTTATCTTATATCTTGACAATGAACTTTTCCTCCTAATCTATTATCTTTCGTATCTTATTAAGGTACTATCAACATCGTATAACCCAGCCATTTCGTAGATAGCAACGAAACACAACAAAGGTACCCATATAAGTACTATTAGTTAAACGTTTTATTTTTTTATAACACGTGCTATTAGAATAATAAAATAATTGTGTAACATTAACAACAGGTATCTGGCAAATGAAACAAAATATTTGTCCATTATACTACGCAATCACTACTCGTAAATTAAGTAATATGACGTGCTGTGATTTGGACAAAATTCTTAGGCTCGTATTTATAAAGCGATCTCAAGATTGGGAGCAATATTTAGTATGGATTTGACAGATCGTTTTGTACTGAAATGACATTTCTGATACAAACTCAAACTCGCTGTCACTCTTGAGAGCTGATTATAAATACGGGCCTTAATGTAGTATAATAATGTAGAGATACCTCTAGAGATTGCAAAACTATTTTAATACAAAAACTATAGTTATAATTCTTTTTTTTTTTCAAAAATAAATAATAGTCTAAATATTTAAACAAATGATTGATGATTCATTTATGCGGCAGTACCACTTACCAAAACCGAACATCATATTTTACTTTTATTGCAATATCTATAAAAAAAAATGGTTGTAAACTACATTACTTTCGTCATAACAGTCATTCTATTGCTTGAAAAGATAATAATATTATGTTTATCTTTTACCCTATTTGGTTACTGCTGATAGTGTCATTGTCATGGCCAAGTTAGTTCATGTTAGGCCACGTAAGGACAAAGGTAACGCGCCGCTCTATAAATATTTTGTGGCCAATTATAGTTTGGGCAGTTTTAAACAAATGTGAGGGCGTGTTTTGAATAGGATCTAGTTTAAACAGAAAATTACACTTATTCATTTATTGTGGAATATAGAAAAAGAAAACACGAAATAGTCCACAAATAAATTTATTTCGTATAGTACAGTAAGTTATAGTTACACATACTTATTTATAAACATTTTTCTATTCACAAGTTGCCCAGCTTGGTCAACATCTTCACGAAGATGTCCACTCCGCGCAGAAACGTGGCTGCGTTCAGATACTCGTCCGCGCCGTGGATACGAAGTGTGGTGTGCGTCTTCGGAGCAAACCCTAGCGCGGGGATGCCCAGCTCCCGGAGGTGGATCATGTCAGAAATCGCTGGGCACACTACAGGTTGGAACGACAGGTTACTGAAAACATAAAAGGAAATTACCAACTAATATGATGTCGATTCATGTCATAAGGCACCATCATCTAAATTACAGGTTTAAAAGGCTCACTTTGGCACAAACCTCACAATAAAAACCTAACCTAGTTGTATTGCAACAATTGGTTTAAGTAAATAAAATAGTAACAAGATAACTACGCACACAATTTTATATCATAATGAAAGTAACATATTACGGGAAAATAATAATATATAGGTAAATATACTCGTTTTAATCGATAATTAAAAAACTGACTAATGAACAACTTTTCTCCGCTATATTTTAATTTTAAAAGTTGATCATTGAGCACATGGGCTCTCAAAATTTTCCATTTAAATTTAGAGTTTTACATGGTTTTACTTACGTCTCTTGTGCTAACTCTTGAATAGCCTTCCAGTATTTCGAGCCATCCAACTGAGTAGCATCAGACCTCTCCACTCTGCGAATAAATTCCACCCGGGTACCGTTCCCACCAGCAGCCTGTAACGATACGCCTTCATGTTTAGGCGCACCGTCACTGCACAAATATAATATTTGTTATAAATAACTTGATTTGATAAAAATTATCTATTCGTAAAATTATAATTCATCAAAAATCGATTTAAGACAATTTGAATTTTGCGCCATTTCAGACGAAATCGCATCTGAGCTCTTATTGGTCAGATAGTTGTATGACCACCGCGAGAAGAGAATCTGCAAAATAAACAAAAGTTTACATACTTTCAAATTAATACTTAGTTGAATATTGTTCGAAAAATAACGAACATGTTCATAAATTAAAATAAACTTGAATATAGTATTTTGATTATTCAAATAAGAACCAATAGCATTCAGAAATAAACTTGCTATTTTGTTAACAATATTGCTTGTTAATCCATTTAATTTAAATATTGACCATTATAAAATACGGTATAAATATTTGTCAAAATATAGTAAACATCAAATACCATTAACATCAAAACGAAACAAAAATAATGTAAATCAAATGACTGACAAGTTCATTCATCACTGTCTGTAAGGATTACAGTGCCTCTCCGTGTTTATGGTGTATTGAGTGTGGCGAAAAAAAGAACTAACTAGACCGTCAAGAGCATACAATATAAAACTTCTTGTTCCATGTACATACTACATAGAATCGCAATACAAAATGATCCTAAGATAAAACCTCATTGTATTACGTGGAAGGTCTATGGTTGTTCATATCATATATTTGATATTTTCTCCGACATGCAGCGCCACGCTAAAATTCATAGTATGGAGCTGGCACATTCTATGTTTTTCACTCACTCCTCGTCCAACATGGAAGTAGTTTCACGGAACTGTTGCGAAATTTGATCAAACTTCTGATTAAATAAATAGTGGGAAGTAAAAAATAATCAATTTCATAATTTTCGACTTAATTTCTCATGTAATTTACGTAAAATCCTTAATTTTGTAGTAAATGGGAAAAGCGCCATCTGTTCTCAAATTTGAATACTTTTAGGGCTAGCCTCCTAGGCTGTCTTCAGGTTCGAATCCGGGAGCCAATGCTATTGATTCGTGGAGGGTAGTGTTGGAAAAATCTTGGCTGAGATTGTTGCCGTCCCTTTTTGTTCTCTTATGAGCGACAGTGACAGGTGTTAAATTCTATAGGTTAAGTCATGATTTTTGTAACTACAAATTGCTACCATTGGTTATTACTCGACAAAATATAAAAGTTTTGATTTATTAGCGATTTTCAAGTATTCCGTGGTAATCGTAATTTTGTCGGTTTACACAGACGCTTTCTTGGAAAAAACATGCGGTTGTGACACTTTTGGAAAGGCGCCGGGAGCGACGGTCGCAACTAGGAAGAGGCTTCTTGGTTCCAGGAAAGGCGACGGGTGCTGGTGGTGCCATGGCGTCTGCTGCTATTTATCTGGTCAGATCTTTCCTTATATTTCGTAGATACAGAATATAACAGTGCAATATAAAGTTTTGTAATCGCGTAACGTAAGAAAAAGCGTATGAGTATGAGTGTCGGTACTAAGCCGTGTCTGCCATATTTGTTTCCTAGTCATTGTAATTACATAAATGAAATTCACATTTTTCATAATTTAGATTCTTGTAGTATGTTGGTTAAAATCTGTGATATTCTGGTTCTACATCATTGTCATGTGTTTTAGCTTATCTCCGTGTACTTCTACATTTTTACTTCGGATTGTGAGTTCTACCTACGATAATTTTATGTGTACATTTTCAGGAATTTTCCATACGTTTTATTCCATTGTATCTGTGTGAAGTTGTGATTTAAAGTGTACCTATTTTTAAGAAATTATATTTTGCTTGAACGAAAATAAAAGTACGGAACGGTAGGTAGTTATAACCACGACGTGTGGGTACGGAGCGGTAGGTAGTACGTTGTGCGCTTTGCCTCGTAGGTGCATTTGGTTACAGCCTTCGGTACTCATAGTGCGTGAGCTAGGTCGTAGGTTCGATTTCGTTTAAACTATTTACACTTTCTTCTGCGGGATAGTTTCTCGTTAGGTCACGGGACTGCGATATAGTTGTTGGTTATTTTGCAGAGTAGGATTGTTTCAGGAGTGTGTGCGTCGGAGGGTACGTTTTGGTATGACGTTATTTCAATAGGTTAGTGTAAATTTGAGCGATAAGTTGACCTACATTCAATCTAGTATGTAAAATGTAAGTTCGTAAATTTGTAAGAAATGTAGTCGCACTTATTCCTCCATAGCAAATTCGGTGGTGTAGTAGCACGACATGTCGATATCCAGAAATTATTTATCTTGTTGCGGAACTTTTGTACTACTTTTAAGTTAGTTCGAGTCAGACGTGAGAAGCGGTCACCCATCCATTTTAAATCGTACAATTTTATTAGTAAGAAATAGTTTCAAAAATAGTTCGAATTTGTTGATACATTGTTCTTAGATTTACCCTGCAGATATTTGAGGCGTGGTTTTAGATTATTGTTAATTTGTTAGTAGTATAGCCAGATTGTGGAGGAATTAGGTGTACCTACCGGGAATTCGACGGATCTTCAATATAGGTGGACATTCCGGGCATGCGATGGATCTTCAAGAATATTAGGTGTATCTACCGGGAATTCGAAGCTTCAATAATATTAGGTGGACATTCCGGGAATTTGGCGGACCTTCGAGAATCTTGAAAGGATACCTACTACTACTGATAGGAACGGATATTATTATTTTAGATTATTTAGGTACCTACTGCAGTTCCGGTTTGATACAGAGACGTCGATGTTCCAACCAGAAGGGTGACAATTACAGTTTTGAAAAGGTAATATCTACTTTTACTCAGTATTTTATGTTCATCTACATATTTTGACTACAACTAAATATTATTCAAAATTCAGAAAAGCAAAGTTTAATAATCTTTTGATACATCTTTTTATAGCCAATTCAGGAAATATTTAATTCCATTTTATGAATATTTTCTCATCAGCAATTTTACTAATGACATTTTAGTAACAGTTATCTAACTAACATTTTAAACGGATTTAGAATGAATGTCATATTTAAATTCAAGGTCATACTAAAATGCCAAGCAGTGGAAATTTTAAGCAATTAGAGAGTTACATTTCCGTAACTTTTATTCGTATAAAGTTTCTTATTGTTTTGATATAACTTAACCAAATGTTTATTACCAGCCTTTTACATTTTATACGGAGTTGCATAGAAAGTTTGCAATGTTAAAAGTAATAAATATAGAAGTTACTTTTATGAAAGTGATGTTGGATTTGAGCTTACTAGGCCAAGCTAAGACGAAGCCTTAATGGTTTTCTCTAAATAAAGAATGGGAAACTATTCAAGTACAGTTCGATTCACCATTTCTTACTACTTAGTTCAAGGAAACTAGGTTTGACAATTTTAAAATACAAAATTGATGTTACCATTTAGTAGAAGGTTGAAAATAAATAATTACCTTTAATTTAAAGTAAATTCTAAGAAAGTTTCAAATATGTTTTGCTTGCAGTAAATTCTCTTCATATTTTTATTTTATTTTATTTTGAAAAAGATTCTTTCTGACTTTGTAATGGAAGATTAATGTTTTTTGTTTTCAAATATATATATTTTTATAGATTCACAATTCTAGTAAACAAGTAATCTAGAAGTCGTGAATTCATTTGTTCCATTAAACTCAGTAAATGTAAATTCAAAAGAAATCCTGATATTAAAATCACAGTAAAACTAAAGTTACCACATCATTAAATACAAAAATGAAATACATTATTCTTAAATTAAGTTTATGCATTGTTGTAAAGGTTTTCATTTGGAATACCTAACCATACACTAGGTTCAGGAACAAACCTAGATTTGATGGATATACCCTCTTGTCCTTTTGTATACTTAGTAAAGTATGACTAGACTGACTGACAAAAATATTGCATTTTGACTTGAATTAAAGATACTTCCCCTCATATCAGGATTTCTTTTGAATTTACATTTACTGAGTTTAATGGAACAAATGAATTCACGACTTCTAGATTACTTGTTTACTAGAATTGTGAATCTATAAAAATATATATATTTGAAAACAAAAAACATTAATCTTCCATTACAAAGTCAGAAAGAATCTTTTTCAAAATAAAATAAAATAAAAATATGAAGAGAATTTACTGCAAGCAAAACATATTTGAAACTTTCTTAGAATTTACTTTAAATTAAAGGTAATTATTTATTTTCAACCTTCTACTAAATGGTAACATCAATTTTGTATTTTAAAATTGTCAAACCTAGTTTCCTTGAACTAAGTAGTAAGAAATGGTGAATCGAACTGTACTTGAATAGTTTCCCATTCTTTATTTAGAGAAAACCATTAAGGCTTCGTCTTAGCTTGGCCTAGTAAGCTCAAATCCAACATCACTTTCATAAAAGTAACTTCTATATTTATTACTTTTAACATTGCAAACTTTCTATGCAACTCCGTATAAAATGTAAAAGGCTGGTAATAAACATTTGGTTAAGTTATATCAAAACAATAAGAAACTTTATACGAATAAAAGTTACGGAAATGTAACTCTCTAATTGCTTAAAATTTCCACTGCTTGGCATTTTAGTATGACCTTGAATTTAAATATGACATTCATTCTAAATCCGTTTAAAATGTTAGTTAGATAACTGTTACTAAAATGTCATTAGTAAAATTGCTGATGAGAAAATATTCATAAAATGGAATTAAATATTTCCTGAATTGGCTATAAAAAGATGTATCAAAAGATTATTAAACTTTGCTTTTCTGAATTTTGAATAATATTTAGTTGTAGTCAAAATATGTAGATGAACATAAAATACTGAGTAAAAGTAGATATTACCTTTTCAAAACTGTAATTGTCACCCTTCTGGTTGGAACATCGACGTCTCTGTATCAAACCGGAACTGCAGTAGGTACCTAAATAATCTAAAATAATAATATCCGTTCCTATCAGTAGTAGTAGGTATCCTTTCAAGATTCTCGAAGGTCCGCCAAATTCCCGGAATGTCCACCTAATATTATTGAAGCTTCGAATTCCCGGTAGATACACCTAATATTCTTGAAGATCCATCGCATGCCCGGAATGTCCACCTATATTGAAGATCCGTCGAATTCCCGGTAGGTACACCTAATTCCTCCACAATCTGGCTATACTACTAACAAATTAACAATAATCTAAAACCACGCCTCAAATATCTGCAGGGTAAATCTAAGAACAATGTATCAACAAATTCGAACTATTTTTGAAACTATTTCTTACTAATAAAATTGTACGATTTAAAATGGATGGGTGACCGCTTCTCACGTCTGACTCGAACTAACTTAAAAGTAGTACAAAAGTTCCGCAACAAGATAAATAATTTCTGGATATCGACATGTCGTGCTACTACACCACCGAATTTGCTATGGAGGAATAAGTGCGACTACATTTCTTACAAATTTACGAACTTACATTTTACATACTAGATTGAATGTAGGTCAACTTATCGCTCAAATTTACACTAACCTATTGAAATAACGTCATACCAAAACGTACCCTCCGACGCACACACTCCTGAAACAATCCTACTCTGCAAAATAACCAACAACTATATCGCAGTCCCGTGACCTAACGAGAAACTATCCCGCAGAAGAAAGTGTAAATAGTTTAAACGAAATCGAACCTACGACCTAGCTCACGCACTATGAGTACCGAAGGCTGTAACCAAATGCACCTACGAGGCAAAGCGCACAACGTACTACCTACCGCTCCGTACCCACACGTCGTGGTTATAACTACCTACCGTTCCGTACTTTTATTTTCGTTCAAGCAAAATATAATTTC